>OY723388.1:6987309-7194643 GCA_963210295.1 Ophion ellenae
GAGTGAACGTTGTGGTCTAAATTGATGTGTGCATGCGTGCGTGAGTATGTGCGTGTGTGAATGTAACGAAAAATCTACAAGTTTATTAGAAATTTTTTGGATAAATTAGAAAGATACGTATATGTGTTGACTCCATATAAAATGTACTACAGTCTGATCTCTAACGCTTCTTTACAGTTTCGGTCATTTTATGACAGTTAATAGTAATTCAGATACAGTAGTACACAATAATATTCAATAGTATGTATATTAACGTGAAACAAAAATTCGCTAAGAATGTCCACGCGCAGTCGAAAACGTGTTTGCATGGGCGATGTGAATACTGAGTTGCAACTCGTTCGAGCGTGTTTCTTGTTGAGAGGATCGCATGCGGAAAAGAGTGAGAGAGACGGACAGAGGTAGTGAGCGCGGAGCGCGCGCCTGGTGGGTATATGCGATATATAAGAAAAACTCTTTCCCTTGGGGGCTTTTGGTTTCTTATTCGGAGGTCGGACTGTATTGTATGACAATAAATGTCGGCAATATGCATAGCATCTTCTAATTTTTTTCGAATAAATTGAATGAAATAACCGAATCTATGGTCGTTCAAGAGCAAGTACTCAGATCAGATGTGTGGGTTAATATGAAATCTAAGTGCAGGAAAACAAAGGCGTAAGCTTAATTGTTATTCCTCGCAGTAAGATGTGCCGGGTTATGTTGCAACAACGTCACTATATGCATATCCGTGAAAGGAAATGCCCCTTATCACACATCCTCTCCCATTATGTTGAAAAAAAACGGGAGATTTACCCAATGAGCAGAAGTGCCGTTTGACTATTATACTATGCTTACATTTCCGTTGCCAACACCTACAGAAGCTGCCATGTACAGGGAGCGGCAACATAACTTCCTTTTTTAAAATGCGCGCCATTCAGTCGGTTGATGTCGTAACGGAGCGCTAGTGGTCTCGTTCGAAAGGGGGGACCCTAAAGTTTTATCCCGACACAGTTCAATCGCCATCATGCGTCGGAACAGTGAGGAGCGTGCTGTTGCTGTTGAGGCCTACTTTTCGAGTGGATGTTTTGTGATCGCAACCCAGCGTGCCCTTCGGAATCGGTTTAATATAGCCCCGTTGGCCCCTGTCCCGGACCGGAAATCAATTGTTACGTGGGTCACTACGTTCAGGCAAACTGCAAGTGCGACCAGACGAATAACTGGAGTCCCTCGGCCCATTAGATCACCTGATGACATTGAGGCAGTGAGAGCTTCAATGTTGCGATCACCACGGCGTTCTGCGCGCAAACATGCGTCTGCCCTTGCACTTTCCAATCGTTCTGTGAGGAGAATTCTTCATGATGATCTTCATTTGGTGCAACAGCACACACACTTCAAGAGCATCGATGGCTGTTTTGAGGGAACACTTCCCAGAGCGTCTTATCTCAATTAGGGGAGACTCGGAGTGGCCGGCCCGCTCTCCCGATTGGCCTCCTGTCATTTTTTTCTATGGGGTTTTTTGAAATCCCGTGTTTATGTGAATCGTCCAAGGACCCTACAAGAGCTGAAGACCAACATCCGGGAAGAAATTGCCAACATAACACCTGCTATGCTGGCAAGAGTCATGACAAACGGCAGAAATCGGTTTACTCAGTGGACGGAGAATGGGGGATGTTACCTATCTGATTTGATCTTCAAAACTGTGCAAAACAAAACTTTAGGCATGCGCCTACATTATAAAAAACGAATAAAAATGTTGTGATGTATACAATGGATTTTATTAAGTTTTGAAAAAAGGAAGTTATACTGCCGCACCCGGTACATCTTGTACCTGCACATATATGTGTGGATGAGAATGTATGTCTAGTGTAGCCCCGGAACGAGTGGCAAGCAACCAATCGAGCAACGGAGCGCTTATCGTGATTCAGGCTTTTCAAAAAGCCACTCTCACTCACTCACTCACTCACTCACTCAGCCATCCGTCGATACACCCACCCGCCCACTTACTCACTCACTCACTCGCTCACTCACACATTGTCAGTCACCACCCGTTGTGCAGTTGATAGGCACATGCGGGGCATTCATTAAGATAGAGCACATAATTTTATTCTTTCCAGGTCACCGGTTTTCAATCGCATTTTTTTTCTCGTTGCCATTTCGATTTTTGATGAAAAGTAAGAAATCCAGGAAAAAGAAGAGTAATATTGAGATAGTAAGGATTACTTTTGTGACTGATAATATAAAGAAAAAATCGTAAATTTTTTAAATTAAGATAAATCTTCGGACATCATGCCGTAAATAAAGTACATTACTGCTGGCAATATTATTCATTTATTGACGGATTGAAACGGAGATTAGCATTGTTATCTGTCCATACATCAAATAAAACTCACAACATGTCATTCGGGCCTACAAAATTGCGTAATAACCAAATGACTAATATCGCAGCTGGGCGATAAAAAATGCCCGTGGAAAAACGTTAATCGTGTTTTTTTTTCTTTTGGGAATTGCAATGAGGATATCGCTGAGGGTTCTACGGCGAAATTACCGCCATGTTCTTTCCGATCGGTGAAGCGTTGAGTTAAAAAACCGGAAGTGGAAACTTCCATTCATTTTCCGATCGAGTGCCCTAATCTGGCTTGTTCTCTCATATTTGCTGACGTTGAAAGTTCGCTCAAGCATCACATGTACAAAAGGGCGCGAGGTTTTGGTGAGCCATCTGATGACCAGACATGCGATTAATGGATATGATTCTTGTACGTAGAGAAGAAACATAACGCCTTGGCCAGGCACAACCAAAAACAACGATCGAGATGAGGAATAAGGCAACGAGAAAGACATTTCTCTCCCTCAGTATTCGAGCACTCCTCAGAGGTTATAACGGCGTGTGAAAAAAAAGCGTAGCGGGAATCTGTGCGATTCGCAAAATTACCACCGGCTCATATACCGGAATAAATTTTATCCTTCCAACAATCAACCCGATCAGCTTGTGTGTGTGCATTTGTTGTAGCATGTTGTGTGTTTTCTCAAGATGACAAGTTAGACGTGCAAGAGCAGCAGCAGCAGCTTGAGAAAATACGACAAAGCTGTCTCGTAATCGATCCCTCTGTACGGTTTAATAAACCGGTCTCGTGTGAGACCAAGTATTGACAAATAATGAGATACTGATTATTTTTAAGACGAAAGTAATCGACACTCGATATTAACGGGGAGGAAGATGACTCGTTTACGAATTTGAACACTGCGAAGTAGGGTTTGGTATTCGTGATCTTCAAATGCGCTGGCCTTAAGAATATTTCGAAAATAAACCGTCAACGGAATAAAATCATTGAGGTAGAAGAAAAAGATGAGCCAAATTATATTTCGATCTTCAGAATGAAGACATTCATTTTTCTGTAGTGCATCTTCTACGAATACATGCTTCTTCTTATTTAATGAAAGATCTGTGGTAGCGCACTCTATTGAATAAATACATTTAGACGTTCCGGATTAATCGTTACATGAAGATAAATGAAGTTTGCGTTTGATCGCAATACTCATACTTGAAGATAAATAAAAACGATGGGACTTATACTTGAACATAAATGGAAAAAAGGATTGAAAAAATCCGCAAAGAACATTCTCTCTGTGTTGTTTCTCTTGAATGAAAAAATGTCGTGACTCTCTCGCTCTCGTTGTCCGTGATCTGTGATCCATCGGCCAAACCAACTTCTCATGCGGAACACACACGGGAGAAAATCGAAGGCAAGCAACGAGAGCGATGTATTCTTCTTGACTGTAACGAGCTCGAAGTGGATCGAGTTTTATGCGAGAATTCTCAGAGAGATACTCCCGCGACCGAACGTCAATTAAAGTCAAAAGTCGTGCACACGCCACAAGATCAAAACAAACGGCGTGTATGGAAACACGTATCGAAGCTTCGACGTGAGAGAACGACATATACCGTCTTCTGTTTATGGTGGAAAACAATGTGGGTTACTGCCTTTTGACTTTCAGGAGCATATATGCATGTATAAAGAGAATTAAGTGAGTTGGAAAGAATTTGAGCGAGAGATGTTCACGCTTCGTTGTTCAGTCCACATATTTCTCTCTCTCTTCTCTCTCTCTCTCTCTCTCTCTCTCTCTCTCTCTCTCTCTCTCTCCCTCTTTCTCTTTTTCCCTCGGCCTCTATTATCTTCGTGCTCACATGTACTATATAATGGGATGCTGTATATGCGGATCCCTGAACATTTCGCAGAAACAGTATACGGGATAAAATGGAGCACGGCGAGGCAGCCGTTTTGCAAACCATTGAAAGGTCCATCTGAAAAAGCAATTAGAGGTTTTCTAGACGTTCGGGCATTAATTTATTTTAAAAGAATCTTACCGGGTTATACTTTCAACGGCTTTTTTCTTTTTTTTAATGTTCGGTACATTTTTCAACTCAATAAATAATGTTTTATCGCCTTTTCGCGTTGAAATCGAATACGATTGAGCTTTTCGGAATAACGTGAAAGACGGTTGCAAAAATTCAGGTGACTAATGGAATAACCTTAGATGATACTAGTTGTATTACCGAATGTCCATATAAAATGTTGTCGCCACTCCCCCCCCCCCCCCCCCTGTCGGGTGCGCCGACATCTCGGGCAAAACAACAATGTAACACGAGACACGATGAAGCCTAATTAAATTATAATCGCGAAACAAATGTGGCGTAAAAATCAGACAGTCTTGGTTCTTTTTGCCTATCGATTGAACCCCCATTTTCCCACGGAAAGTGGACTCGCGGCAGGACAAGAGAAAGTTATAGATAGGATAACAAAATTATTTGGACGGTCGAGTCCCTCGACCATCCCGGCTTACTCCCGGTTTACTTGACGCATTGCGAGTTTTTTTCGAAGTTGTTAATTACATACAATTATTATTCTGGTTCTTTGGTGCCTCAACTTATTCGGCCTTGACCGACAAGGGTCTCGACTTATCACCTCGCGCGACTTTGCGCGAGACAACTACCACATTCCCGCCTTTTTCATGCTCCGCCGTCCTCGCGCACGTATCTGGTTGCTTATTTTCCAGTACTTGGTAATAATAAACGCTGTAATGATATGTTCATACTGTTTTATCATAATCTCACGGGCTCGATATGGTTGTAATTAATTCTTAGAAATCATTGAGAATCTCGAAACACGTTTCTCCCGCATTACCATAAAGGTTTAATATTTTTACTGTGAGAATGTGTTCTTATGAAAATGTAAACGGAACGGTATTCTTTTTGAATCTTAAGTAACCCACATCGGCAGTATCCCACTGCTGTCACCATTTCGACCATCGAACAAAGAGCTCAGCGAAGCCGAGCAAAATTGCAACAATTTCAAACTATTGCTGTAAAGTAGGCGGTTTGGAAGCGGCTTGGAGTCACAAAATACTGCAGAAATTACGAGCTGTGGTGTCCGCGTTTCCTTCCGTGTGCACCCACAGCCTGGGTAGAGTGTATGTGTGTGGGGGGGGGTTCAACAAGTGCACCGAAATCCTACCGCTTGGTGGTAGGATTTCGTATATTTTCGGTTTTAGTTTGAGCATAGATTGAGTTTTCTTCATGTACATGCGGTATTAACAAAATTTTCAATTTCCACTCAACAGGCATAGTTAATAGATCCTATTGCTCGGAACAGAGTCGAATACGCTTTTTGAAATTCGCTACTGTTATGTATGCAGCGTGGAATATTTCCAAAAACTTGGAACCCCCATAACTGTCTTGAATATTGAGTTAGAGATTTCTTTTCTTTCCTTTCGTCTTAAAATCAGCGATTTTCCTTAAAAAATGAAAACCATGCCAGTTTGCTAGAAAAATGTTAAGTTACCGCGGTAAGTCGTAGACGTGTTGGCGAAAAAAAAAATTGTATTATCATTGCAGATCGAAAGAAAAACATTTTTGTAGGAAACACTTGTTTGTCCGACCGCATCGTTCGATTTATGTTAATGTTCTTTTTAGAATGGGACACTCTGTATATAGCGAAAATTTAACTCTGAATCGTGGTCATGATCTTTCTTTGTATATGTAATGTCTTTTGGGATTATACAAATAATACCAAAAGTGCAGCCGACGGAAAACGGGTAACGGTCAAATGGTGCTGGCCTGGCAACTGATGCGTTATGTATGGTATTAAATTTTATCGACATTCAAAGGGAACTTGTTAGCTTTTATCTCTCTGTGAAAAAAGGGACGGAGAACGAACAATTGAGATCGGGCACGTTACATCGTTTCGTAACATCGAAACGATTTTCCTTTCTATCACGAAAACCTATGAGGGTCCGGCAGAGAAGAAGAGAGAGAGAGAGAGAGAGAGAGAGAGAGAGAGAGAGAGAGAGAGAGAGAGAGAATAAGAAAACGAAGGGGCGTATCAGCGACCGTCAATCGTGACGCATTGAGCCGCGTTTGTATGTGTATGGTCTCTCCTGATATTCACTGTCGACATACACATGTATATTTATACCGGGTGCAGGATTTAAATCTCACACCTAATTTATCTCGAAAATACTGCTTCCATCAAGTATTGAATATAATAAAACCTTCAGCGTTCAAAGGGGCAGGTCAAAAAAATCTTTTTTGTTAACGAGCCCCAATTTTTTTGGTTAAAAAAATATATTTTTCGATAAAGTTCACAATTTTTCGGTTGAAACACCATTTTTCGCTATTTTAGCGCTATCCATAATGTACCACGAGGAGGTACCTAAAGTCTTCAACATCCCTGGTGTAAGTGTGCGCGATTGTGTGGGTGTGAGTTGACTTGGGTTTGTTTGGGTTTTCGAACAAACCCAAAGAAATTCACTCCCACACGCAGACGCACACTTACACTAGGAACGTTAAAGACTGTACCTCCGCGTGGTACATCCTGGACAGCACTAGAATAGTTTTAAAAAAATGGTGTTCAAACCTAAAATTTATGAACGTTGTCAAGAAAAATGTTTGTACAAAGGTTGTTAGTTTTGGCCTGACAATTTTTTTGTGAAAAAAGGCATGTTCCCATTTTCATAAATATGTCAGCCGTCTTAACGACGCATTTTGAATTTCGGAGCAAAAAAAATTCTTTCGAACGTTCCTTTTTGAATCCTGAAAGTTTTATTTTATCCCCGATACTTGATCGGAGTAGTATTTTTCGAGATAAATCAGGTGTAAGATAAAAATGGGACACCCGGTATGTATGAGAACAGAGCCGGTTGGCGTAATCCGGAGCTATATGAAGAGAAAAACGTACTTAAAGTTCATTCACGTTTTAATAGGGCAGGGCCGCGGATGAGGTCGTGACCTCTATTAAGGATTTGCTCGAATATTTCGTACTGGAAGGAAACTTCGAAAAATCTAGTGAAGCTGAATTCGTCTTAAGCCTCTGAATGTTGAGACGTTTTTCAGGCTCGTTCACTTGTCACGAGACAATGATATGATCCGAACGCGTAAGGTTAGAGGAGAATGACGAATCGACGGGAGAGTCTTGCCAGACAAATAATTGCCTGTTTCAGATACTGATAAAAGAGATCCTGAACTTCGTCAAGAATTTGGTACATCCATATGAAGTATACCAACCGGAATCACAGTGACTGTAATCCGTTGGAGAATGAGGGATAAAATAACATGTCCGTATGAACATATGGGATTTATTCCCTCACGTGAAAAAACGATTTTCAAATATTTTACCAATCCTCAACTTTGTCATGACTCGTTCATAGGCAGCTTCCATTTCCCCATGTACCGTTACACACTGGAATACTTATTGATCTAAATATATGATTTTAGTCATTGTGTCAAGTATTCCCTGATGTACGTAATTCAATGAAACAAATACATATGAGAAATAAATTTGGATCAATAGTATTTTGATCGGTGAACATAAGATTTATCACATTTTTTCACATACACTACTCCAAAAAAATTAAGAAACAAAAAATTGCTTCAATTTTTTAAGTGTTTTTTGAAGCGTTGTACCTGCGTGAAAATGGTCGTCTCGAAATGAAAAAAAAAGCATTTTGAAGCTTCGCGTTGCTAGTTTCGAGATCTTTCGGCAACAATTGTTTGTCACCTACGGCTATAGGAAGATCATAAGAAATAACGCGAGAAAAAAATGTTCCAAATATTTTGTTTTTTTTTCAAGGGGGCAACGGGCTCGGCAATTTGTTGTTTTCCAATCAAATCAATCAATCAATTCAATAGTTTTCCAATAAAATCAATGCATAGGTCAGTTAGCTTGCTTATTCGGCTTCAATTTGGTTGTCTTTTTTGGTCTCTCTACTCAAACTTTTTGCTGAGATATCTGACTTTGAATGAAAAAGGATCCTTTTGTCGTTGATAATTGATATTTCAGCAACCAATGATCGAACAGGGAATTAACGGGCAGCTTTGAAAACTTAAATAAAGTTCGTATAAGACCATTTCGTTGATTTTTAAGAATTTTGTTTTCACCCTTAACATTGATTTGAATAAGTGAGAAAAAAGGACATTTTATGGTTTTTCAGTAAACATACCACTACTTAACAAATATTGATTGAAAGACTAATGTTGCCAGGTTTTTGTTCAAGCTTAATGTACCCCCAATAGCCCTGTACATTTTCAAATTGATCCACGGAACCGTTGTTCCGGACCGATTGATGAAAGTTTCACAAAACAATTAAGGGAACAAGTGTATTGTCCCTAAACATCGTGTAATCATCATCAAAATGAAAGGACCAATTTTTTTCGACTTTTTTCACAACTGTGCACTTGTCGCTTGTTAAATTTGGGGAAAAAATCCGAAAAATTCAATTAAAAAAAATTAGTATAATTTTTTTTTGTAAATTAATTAAAAGTTGATACCCCCAAGCTGTATTCACTAGTCGATCTGACTAGTCGATTTTCTGCGAAGGTTATTAGGGTTACAAAAAACAGTTTTTTTGTTTCAAAACTAGGCATGATCAAAATTTCAAGAAAAAAAAGTGAATGTTTACAAAAACTTTTGATTATTTTTTTACCAAAACTTACCAGTTTTAGCAACGAAAAATAAGTTTTGGATAAAACTGTCAACTGGTTTTTTCCTTCTAAAAAAGATCAGTTTTGAAAAAAAAACTGTTCTTTGTAACCCTAATACCCTTCGCAGAAAATATCGAGAATTAATCGCATAAATGTTCTCCGATCGAATAGTGAATACAGCTTGGGAGTATCACTTTTCAATGAATGAAATAAAAGATGAGTGAAATTCTGCAACGCAAAGGCCGAGTCGTGTCAAAAAATCGAAAAAAAAAGAAAATTTTCGAATTTTTTTCTTCTCAAATTTGACAAGTAACTAGCGCAAAACTGTGAAAAAATTGGTCTTTTTATTTTGATGATGATTACACGATGTTTTAGAACAATGCACTTGTTCCTCTAATTGTTTTGTGAAACTTTGATCAATCGGCCCGGAAAAACGGTTCGATGGATGAATTGGAAAATTTACAGGGCTATTAGGAGTACATTAGGCAGAAAAAAACCTCGCTGAATTAGTTTTTCCATCAATATTTGTTAAGTAGTGGTACATTTACTGAAAAACCATAAAAAGTCATTATTTCGCTTCAAATTAATGTTAAGGGTGGAAAAAAAATTCTCTAAAATCAACGAAAGGGTCTTGTAGGACATTTATTTAAGTTCTCAAAGCTGCCCTTTTATTCTCTGTGCAATCGTTGCTTGCTGCGATATCGATGATCAAAGACAAAGGGATCCTTTTTCATTCAAAGTCGGATTTCTCAGAAAAAAATTGCCGTAGAAGGACAAAAAAATAAAACTAAAACTGAATAAACAAGCTAACCGACCTATGCACTGGTGTAACTGAAAAGAAAAATTCCCGAGCCCGTGGACCCTTAAAGAAAAAAAACAAAAAAATTTGTAAACATTTTTCCCGCGCTTTTTCTTATGATTGCGCGATAACCGTAGCACATAAAAAAAATGTTAGCCAAATAATGTCGAAACTAGAAACTTGAAGCTTGAAAATGCTTTTTTTTTCATCTCGATACGACCATTTTTCATATAGATATGGCGCTTCACAAAACACTAAAAAAATTGAAGAAATGTTCGGTTCCTCAAATTTTGTGGAATAGTATATATTCTCGTAATAAATAATATAAAAAATACATTGTATTACCACCTTTTCGCATGTGAGGGCATATTTTCTGCATGGGTACGACGAGATCTGTAATTTGAAGATCTTTCGGAAGGTATTTGGACGACCACAAATAATGCTCCCCAAAATTCGAGGTATGACGAAATATCTCGTATGGTGCAGACTTTCAAGCCGTGCACTCTAATTGTAAGCGAGAATATAGGCGGACCAGCGTTGAGGCTTAAGGTATATTGACATTATACCTCGCACTTTGTCAACTGCAGTGTGAGGTATGTCCAAAAACTTAAAAAATTCACATAAAAGCGTATAAAGAAAGAGTAGAATTAAATAAACATTTCATCACGAAATAATGTTGAATGGAAATTTATTTACCAAAGACTGCATTCCGAAATAAAGATACAGTGAAAACACAATGCAGAAGGTAAATTCTTGTGTCTTCGAAAATGCTTAGTAATTCGAATAAATACATTTAACGGACGTATTCTCTTTATACGGATGAATATATTTTTACGTAAATAATACCAAATACTAAGATTATTCGAACCAAGTAGAATGTTGATTAAACAACGATGTTAAATGGATGGAAATTGAATCCCGCCTTTGGATGATCGTCGGTGGGTTTTTTTTTTCTTTTTCTTACGAAGCAACGGAATAGTCCATTGGATGATGGAAAACCAATATTTTCAATGGAGAAAAACAAACCATTGTGTCCTTGATACGGAAAGTAATTGAGTACAGTGTTTTTTTTTCGCAGGAATAATATGGGTTCAACGTTATATGCTCAGAAATCTGAAAATAAACCGAGTGCTCATAAATACGAGTATTCATTGAAATTATCTCTCCATTTAATCGCACGTAATTACAACGTTCTACACTCATATGGATTGACTCCTTCATAACAGCGACATATTCGTGGGTATGTAATTAGCGAAGATGCGGGTATGTTGTGAGGGCAAAACTGCAATCGCGTGTTACGATGCACTCTCGGGATCGCGAAATCTCATTGAATAAATTTAATCTTCACTTTACGGCGAAATTTATTCTTGCTTCGGTTTAACAATTTAATCGCTCGCGATATTTCACCGGGATTCCAAGCCTCAAAAATTCGTATGCATCAAGTTTTTACTACTTAGAAGGAACAAAATGATGAACCAACCGAAAGAAAGTGACAAAAGTTCCGCGAGGAATTCTATTCAGTTGGTGGGATTTGTTCTATTTTGTTGGAATTCACCTTCCAACAAAATGACATCCCTTTCTCAGCTCTGTGAAAAATGAGACAATCGATTAATGTGTTTTTTTTTCTTTAATTTTTTTCATAATAAGTCTCGAGCAGTGCTCTAGACTTATTACGAAGGCAAAAAATTGCAACGTCCGGATCCCTCGTCGGTCGAGTATCGTTCGAGGAGAGAAGTACCGATAACAACGTAGACTCGCTTTACCGGCGCGCAGATACCCGAGACTGCCTTTCGCGATCTTTCTCGCGAGTGGACGGACCGTAGGGTTAGCAAGGTTTCTCTTGTGCCTCGCCGTTTTAACGAATTCATCTAAAGATGTCTGCTTTATCGACACAGCTTTTCCGATCTTACTCGCGGAGGAAGGTCCCTTTCACTTGAGCGAACACCATTGAATCGTCAAACTACCGCAATCACTACCGTCGCTATTGTTATTGTTATTATTATTTTCTTTTGTTTATTTCGGATATTTGCAAAAGAAAAAGTATATTCCTCAAATAATAGAAAACTTTGTGAGTTTCTATTAAACATGATTTGTTTGTTCTATCGTAATGTGAAAATAGTTTCCTATTTTGATCTTACTTCTACCGATCCGCCCGAGCTCAATGAGACTTCATATTCACGGTAATGCGGTGAATTAACAGCAAACGTAAAATAAATAAGCTCGAAAGATGAGGACGCGATACGAGAGAATGTATAAAAATACGACTCCTCGTCGCGATCGTACCTAACACACCGAGGATTGCTCATAAACACAAGAGGTTAACGCGAACCTGCGGAATGGTTATACCGGAGGGCCAGTTGAAGAACAGAGCGGGGGAGCGAGGGGAAATCCGACGTGAATGTAAATCACTGTTAAATTGGACCGAGCCTTGTTTGGACTTGAACCGCTGACCGCGGTTATCCGCAATGTCGCAAGGAAGGTTATACTCCGGAATAAAAGTCAATGGTCGTAGCAAACCACCCGAAGAATGGACAGGAATAGTGACTTTGTGAGTGAGTGGATGCTGGAGGAGCGAGAAAGCAACGAGACGAGTCGTTGTTTCCCATATCGCGTCTGTTGCTTTTGAAGGATCGTGGCAATCTGAGCGAGATGGCGCACAAGTCTTCCGGCTTATTAGCGATATTCCGAGCGGATGAAGCAGCTGAAAAGCAGAAGGAAAAATGTGCAACGGAGTCAAATATATGGAGTGTAAGAACCCAAGTGAAAACGTAAGTCATCACCGCCTAGCCACAAGCTAGTAAAGTGATGTTTCGAATCGCCATTAGCTAGCCGTCTTAGCGGTTGCCTACTCAGCCTTGCAACGCTTTGGTCCTCTAGTGACTGAATACAAAAAATTAGATGGTGACTAGATAGAAAGAAATATCCCACGGCTGTATTATATTTCTGACCTAGCCGTGACCTAGTTTTTTCAGCTAGCGAGTGGGAACAAAAAATTGGGTGGCGATTGGATAAAAAAAAATTTGCGGCTATATATTTATATTTTCGTGATTTTTTTGCACATTATTTACATCATTGGACCCTGTTACAATATTCTTCGTTGTTTATTAATTAGGGTTATGATATTTGCGCTATAAATATATTAATGGCTCAATTTTTAATTATCTCAGACAAACGCTTACGCCGTAACGTGGTTTCGATCCCGGGACCTTTGGGTGATGGGTTGTGACGTGGTCTACATTTGTTATTGCATTTGTATCAACACACTGCACGCATTTGTATCAATTGCATTCGTATTGAGAGCGATAATCGCATAGAATTACATAACCTTAAATTGTATTTGTCCGATCATTTATTCCGGCTCGTGCGGCCGTAGTTGGGAAGTGTTGGCTAGGTTATCGCGAGATACCGGCTTGAGGATTTTATTCATTCGCAGCGTCATCTGTAACTCAAGTTGCTGAACCAACCATGAGCCAGTCGCTCGATGGAACGACACGTATTCACTCAACCACACTTTGTCATTTGTGACCAAGATCGGCTGGGCAGTGACTAGCCACGGGGTGATCAGCCGTAGTTAGCTGGCTAGGTCATGGCGAGATACCTACTTAAGAATTTTTGCATTGGCAACGCCATCTGTAACTCAAGTTGCTTAACCAGCCATGAGCCAATCGCTCGATAGAACTACACGTAGTCACATAACCACACTTTATCATTCGTGACCAAGCTCGGCTGGGCAGTGACAAGCCGAAGGGTGCACAACCGCATAGCTGGCTAGGTCATGGCGAGATACCTACTTGAGAATTTTTGCATTCGCAACGCCATCTGTAACTCAAGTTGCCTAGCCAGCCATGAGTCATTCGCTCGATGGAACTACACGTAGTCACATAACCTCACTTTGTCAATTGTGACCAAGATCAGCTGGGCAGTGACTAGACAAGGGCTGGGTAAGAAAACATTCACAATATTATTAGCTCATAGCGAGCCAACCATTGGTCAGTTCGTATAAGCTCAATTGGGCGAGCCAGTTACTAGGTCGTAACTCAGACAGGCTAGAACAATTTCTACTCGGGAAAAGCATAGAGAAATATGAGCAAGCCTGAGGTAAAACAAAAACAGGACAATTTGAGAGATATCCAAAATGATTTTCCATATACTTTTCATAAAGAGAATACGTAAATACTGCGAATGCGCCAAGTAATCGCCTATGCTTTATTACAGGAAGGCACGAGTGTATGTTTTGAAATTGTTTACAGCGTGACCTCGCGGGACTCTGCGGCCACGCTGCGATCCTCGCATTTGTGATTGATGGACGTGTGTTGTGCAAAAGCGCACAATGTTTCGTGAAGTTTCCCACAGCGCGATGATCCGATGTTACCGCCTGACAGATGGCTTCATTTTAACAATCGTACGTGGAAGAACGACATTCGCAATGGGATGACTCCAACTAAATTTACGATTACATCGATGCTCTTCCCTCGAATCAAGTTCATTTTGAGTGGTCATTGATAAATGATCATTGATAACATTGCTTCTAATCGCTAATATCCCTATAATTATACAATATTTATTCGTAAGCTATTCAAAGTGCAAATACATGTATCCCTTGGAAGGAACGTCATTTGGTGGCTCAATGGCCACCTTAGATTTTGTTTAAGCTCGAGTATGTGATAGAGCATTAAAACCTATTGGAAATGTTTTTTTTAATTTTTATTGACGGGCAAACGGTTTTAAGAGATTCAAGCACACCTTGGAATGAAACTGGTCGAGAGGTGATCTTCCAGTTTTGCTTACAAGCAGCCACTGATTTTAAAGAAATAAACACGACAATTATTTTAATGTAAAGCGAAGAAAAATAAACTATGGGTCGAAAATGAAAGATTACTAGTTTGTATATTTGTGCGGGATAGCAAGCTTATCCTTGAATTTCCTTATCACAGTTATTTACGTTCAGCTTCCAATAGAGTCGATGAGGCTCGTGCTGTTGCGTAAAGTTTTTTGCGAGTCTTGCCTTATGGCACTATTTACCCTCTATTCGAATATGTATGGGTGTTATTATATATATGTGTGGTTGGGTGGTTGCGTTGGGATCCGCTGTTCGGCTGTATATATCTTGGGAACGAGTTGAGCAGTCAACTTCATTTTTTTAACGTATACACAGACATACATACTCCAACAAATAGACTATGGAAAATAAATAAATATTCAGTAGTTTTTGTTTTACTTAAAAAAGAAAAAATCTTTTTGACGCCGAAATTTTGGTGTTTCCATTCATAACTTCACTACTTCCATACTAATGTGATTTTCCGAGTAACGATAGTCGATTTTTACGTGCATACTTGTATGCTTGTTCGTTACAGAGCACTTGGCAGGAAGTGCTATAATTGACACCATCGGCAAGCTTTTTCTGTGCAAACTTCTACACAATAGGGTCTAAGTGCGCCAATTTTCAATGTTTATCGATGAAAATATTGGTCTAATAGGTCGAGACTTGAACAAATTAAACCTGCGAATAGAAAAAGTTATCTGTGTAATATTTGTTGTGAAATAAGCACATATAAATTGACAATTGAGGGTGTAAGTGCGCCAGTTTTCAATGTTTATCAATGAAAATTTCGGTCTAATAGGTCGAGATTTAAACAAATTGAACCTGCGAATAGAAAAAGTTATCTGTGTAGCATTTTTTCCGCAAAATAAATACATGAAAATTGACCAACTTTGAGGTGAACAAGGTCGAAAGCTGCCTCAAGCGGAAAATGAGAGTCAAATGACAAAGTGAGAAAATACAAGTATCTCGAGATAAGGAGTTTATGGGCATTCCGATACAGACATATAGATACGCTGTGTAGGTAAAACGAACGCGAGTGTATAACGTTAGAAGCGAGGTTACAAAAAAGAATCGAGCAAACGAGCGAGTAAATAGGGGCAAACGTGTGTTTGAGAAAATCCAACTAAAAAGAGATGAAAAAGCTTCGCGTCCGAGCGTCAAACGATAAAGATAGGTTTTACGGCTCCCGGTGCCTGCGAACTCACCTTTTTCTTTTCTCCGTTCTGCTATACGCGAAAACCATTGTGCACCCCTGTTGGGTTTACAGAGAACGTGGGATGACGACGTCGAGGACTTTTCAGCCAGAGCTATGCGCCAAGATCGCAACTAGGGAGCGATATGTGTATATGTGTGTGTGTGTGTGTGTGTGTGTGTGTGTGTGTGTGTGTGTGTGTGTGTGTGTGTGTGTGTGTGTGTGTGTGTGTGTGTGTGTGTGTGTGTGTGTGTGTGTGTGTGTGTGTGTGTGTGTATATATGCGAACGAAATGAGAGAGGTAGAAACTAGGACGTGAGAAAGGTGTATACAGAATGAGAGAGAGCGAGAGAGAGAGAGAGAGAGAGAGAGAGAGAGAGGCAACGAAGCGGAAGCAAGCTCCGAAAAGCCGTGGTGAGCTGTTTAGAAGCGAGAAGAAAACGAAGCGGGAGGACGATGTCATTGTAGGGAGCATGAGGAACGTTCCGAGGAAAAGGCCAGCAACGACGATGACGACGGGACTGCTCGTGGCACACGAGGCCCCTGGGTGTATCTCTGGTAACCGCAAAAATTCAAGACGTCTTCCCACCCCGTCCTATGTATCTCGTAGGATCCTTTGCTGATGAGATATTACTGTACATTCAACGCAGGGTGGCCTTACGTGAAAACGTATAGTTTCCCTCGCGAAAAAAAACTGAAGGCTTATCTGCAGAAAAGCACGAATAATTCCAAGTATCAGCATCGCCATTCTGGCACAAAAGTAACTTGGGTTCTAAACAAGTCCGTCATTGGGAGATGCTCACGAATTATAGATTGACAAAAATTACATATTAGCTTAGTGTGGGAATCATTTATTCCATCGAACTAACAAATACTCGGAATAATAAAATATTTTCGTGTTTCATCTGAATATTTCGTTGCCCACTTAAATAAATAAACCATTTCGTTGAACCGATAATTGTTTTTCTCTGTGCAAAGTGATTCGCGGTACGATAAATTGTTTCCTTATTTACGAAAACGATCATTTTATCAAATTGTTCTCGACAGTTTTATAATCCATCATGCGCGTGCGCGCGCGCGTGTGTGTGTGTATGTATGTGGTGGGAAGAGTTTTTTTCGTTGCATGCGCTCTAAAACCCCTCAGGTAGCAATGTTTAGGGAGTTCTCGAAGCGTTTTTTCAATGTCGGGCCTAGAAGTTCCCTTGAAGTTGACAAGCATCCTAAAGGAGTAATATTGCACACCCTGTACATAGTATACACATACACCCTCGGCTAAAAGTATTGTATAAAGCACCCTGTAATTTTTCTATCCGGACAAAAAATCGAATATCTCGGTGAAAAAAATCGCAAACCAATTCACCAAACGGCATTTTAAAGAGGATGAAATCAGCTTCATTTTACTTTTATATTTTTATTTTTTCGATTTTTTTTTGTACGCGGTACGACATTTTAAAAATGCCGGTTTTTCACGATTTTCGCACTTTGCAGAACCGCATGCGGGACTTTGAAAGAATAGTAATCTCACAATTTAGTGACAAGATCTTCAAAAAGAAAAACGTTAGCTTTAGTTTCGTTAAAAAAAAAAATTGCGCTTGTTTTTCGCAGAGTAATTTAGTTTTTTCTTGAAAAAAAAACGGTAGCTTTCCGTCAAGCCGGCAATCTTACGGCCTAACTTGAAAACGATGAGATCTGGAATATTTAGTCTAACAAGTAAAAAGTTGTATTTTGTTATTTTGGAGTCAGTACATTTTTTTAAAGAGTTTTGTCCAACATTTTTTCGTATCGATCGGTTCGTTTGATAGTCGACGCGAATGATGTTTTAATGAAAATATCAGGAGAAGGAAAGGTACATAAACCCTTGGTCACAAGTATTAGGCACCCCTATAATATATGGATATTTTGACAAGTACATAAAACTGTTACAATTGCAAATTGGAAATTTCAACAAAAACTTTGACGAGTCTTCATTTGCTAATCTCAGAGTGGAGGAGCCCTTTTCTTCTATTTCATTGGTTGAGCGCGATACCTTATTTTGAAAATGCCGAAAAGTGACTAAAACTGAAGACGAAAAAAAAAACGCACATGTTTAGCGTTTTTACGATCCAGATGTTTTGCAATTCACCAAAAGAGGTTTTGAATTAATTTTATATTCGATGATGCCATCTTAGCTGTAGTTCAACGCAATTGTCATAGCTTTATGTACTTTTTAAAATATAAATATTCTAAAGGAGTGCCTAATACTTGTGGCCAAGGCTGTATGTACCTTTTCTCCTCTTGATATTTTCATTAAAACATCTTTGTTTCAAAGTAACGGCAATCAATTAATGAGACAATTCGCATCGACTATCAACCGAAACTAGCGATACGAAGAAATTTTGGAAACAAATCTAAAAAAAAAATCAGTGACTTTAACATAACAAAATACAACTTTTTACTCCTTAGACTAAATATTCCAAATCTCATAGTTTTCGAGTTACGCCGCACGATGCCGGCTTTTCGGAAACGAGCCGTTTTTTTTTTCAAGAAAAAATTAAATTACTCTGCGAAAAAATCGCAAACTTAAAAAAAACAAAATAAAGCTAACGGTTTCCTTTTCAAAGATCTTATCACTAAATGGTGCGATTACTATTTTGTTAAAGTCCCGCACGCGATTCTGCAAAGTGCGAACATCGTGAAAAACCACCGTTTTCAAAATAACGTACCGGGTACAAAAAAATAGCAAAAATAAAAATGAAAAGGAAAATGAAGCTGGTTTTGTCCTCTTCAAAACGCCGTTTGGTAAATTAGTTTACGATTGGTTTTTTTCGCCGAGATATTCGATTTTTTGTCGGGATAGAAGAATCACAGGGTGCTTAATACTTTTGGCCAAGGGTGTATATATGTGTTCCATGTAATACATTATAGAAAGTGTCAAAAGACAGGACAAAGTAGTACATTGAATCACTGAATTTTCCCTCTCGTTAATAAATCGAGCACAGTTGTCTCGTCGTTTTGACGTTTCGTGAATTCACAGATTCACCTATAAAATTAATTTCGCACTGCCATGGCAAAAAGCAGTGCAAAAACTTGTTTCATTCGTCTAACGCAACAGAAATACAAATAGACATTGCAATAAAAAAAAAAGCCAATTAAATCGCAAATTTGAATCAAAATTTCAATCGTATATCAATTTTTAACTAGAAAAAAATGCATATTTCGGTAGAGCCTATAATGAGACGATTTTTTTCACGAGCGTTAATAATCTTTTGCAAAAACTGTACGCATCCGTAGAATTAACAGAACAAATTCAAAAGCTATACTTTAGTTCGTCGTGAAAATGTCTTCGAGATTTTAATAAAATTCGATGAGCCGCCGTTCGTTGCCCCTTGCCTCTTCCCCCCAAATCAACCAATTACGAGTTTATCTCTTGATACATACTGCCTTGGATTTTCCATTGACTTTCTTAAGCTCCATGGGCTTTTATTAATCTCGCGAAAGAAACGCTCCTTTCAACGAAACTGACGTCCTACATATGCATACATAGAACGTCATATGGATATACGTATATGTATACAGGCAAGAACATCCGGAGAAGTGAGAAGAAGGAGGCTTTTAAACGAAGCGTAACGTATCGCTTATTTTTGCGACTATATATACGCGAAATATCTCAATGATTCATGAAAAATTGGGTCGGCGATTCGTTAGCGCGTAAAAAAGCTCACGATGATGTTACCCCCGATGATTGGTGAATGTTTGCGGATCTGAAGAGAAGGCGAAACAACTTGGAAGTCCACTCAGCGCATCGTTCGTAAATACTCTAGTTTCTCTTATTTTTTTTTTTCTTATTCGTCGTTACATGGCAACCTGCTTCGAAGGCGAAGGAAAAAATGTTTTCTAAAATAATTCGATAACCCTTGTGTCTTGAAAATAAATCGTGAAATCAAGCTGGTATTTTCTTTGCGCGTTGAAAGCTCTGCATTTCGATTACTATCATTATTATTATTCGCATTGTTGTTACCTCACGATAATCGCAGTAAAAAATTATCGACAAGGCCTCCAGCGAATGAAAGATCTTTCGGGTTGCAAATTTTCGAACCATTGCAGGAACAATTGAAAAAAAATTTATCTGTAGATCGAACAGCTGCGCAGCTTGGCACTCGAGCGTTCAAATTTATATATATATATATATATATATGTGTGTGTGTGTGTGTGTGCGTGTGTGTGCGTGTGCGCGCGTGTGTGTGCGTGTGCGTGTGCGTGCGTGCGTGCATGCGTGCGTGCGTGTGTGTGTGTGTGTGTGTGTGTGTGTGTGTGTGTGTGTGTGTGTGTGTGTGTGTGTGTGTGTGTGTGTGTGTGTGTGTGTGTGCGTGCGTGCGTGCGTGCGTGCGTGCGCGCGTGTGTGTGTGTGCGCGCGCGCCCGCAGGTATTAATATGTATATATTGAGGTAGAATTCAGTCGGTCATAAATTTTAATGATATTTCTTGTCGTCGTTTCGCGTACACGTTGCTCAAATATATCGCTGCACTCTGTATATCTGTATGTATCTGCGACCACACTGAGCATTCTAGTGCGCCTGTCGGACGATGTCTGGCGGAAAAAAAATGAAAGGCTCAACATCATAATAAGCGCGAAGAAAATGATTTCAGTCATTGCGATAATTACGACAATCCGTTGTTTTTGCGAGCAGTTTTTTTTAAATGAATACTTTCCCCATGTCTGTCTTATAATTTTGGTAGAAGGGAATTCTGCGATAAAAAAATGAACCTGCTCATGATTGGTGAGCTTGGCAACGAAATAAATTCTTGAGGAAGCATCGTGCAAGTTATCAACTAGCACAATTGTATTTTTTACAATAATACTTTACAGCGTCGAGAGATTTTGTAAAATTCAAAAGTGTTTGATATTCGAACCCTTCGACTGATTCGGCTAAATATTATCGGCACATGCCTTCTATGATAGTATATTCTTATACAAAAATGTAACCCGTCATCGCAAATAATTGTGGCAGTTGCTGGCCTAAAAACATTTTTTCGAAAACAAAAACGTTAAACTTTATTTTAAACGGTTGCCGCAAAATGCAATAAAAACATTATTTTTAGAATCCCTGATTTATTTGCGAGAGATAATTCGGATATACTTTTTAGATTTGCATGCTCCGATACAAATGCGAACCGTTCAACCGATTTACGCAAACTTTAACCCGAAAATATCTCCAATAGTTCAAGCTACAGAGGTGGAAAAGGTTGCCTGAAAATAGAAGCTACATTAAAATAAAGGTGTTGGACCGATTTTTACTTAATTCAGGTGAAACATATTTCCTATAATACACTACGATACACCATTAGCGGGTAGAATCGAGTCAGCTAACTCGAAAGTTGTAACTCTGGCGTGTGCGATAAAAATCACGTACACGAAATATGTAGAACAATTTATCCACGAAAATTGAGTTCCCTCTACAAGGAAGAAAGTAGGGGGGGAAATAGCGAAAAATAGACATAGCAACGGTCGTAGTAACGACAAAAAAGATTAGTAATGATAATAATAATAAATAAGAAGGAAATGACCATAGCTGCGGAGTGACTCAAGTCGGCCGGACGATCACTAATTGGCGTTGAAAACTTTGATTCTGAGAATCCGCAGGTGTGGAATCTCGATCATGCACGTTACAATAAAATAAGGAAAGTGGAGCAAGGATGTTTTTCCAGCGTGGAAATGGCTTGAAAGATAATGACTCGAGCGCACACGTCGCAATACACTCGTCTCGTGGCGGATGCAAAACGAAAATAAAATTTTGCGATAATTTTGAGTATGAGCCCCTTTGAGAGTAAGTTGGGCACGATCCTCGATTTTGTCGTAGGTCGCGGAGCAGAAGGCGTATCGCGCGATTTTCGCGGGGAATTTCAACTCCGCGGAGCACGTGGGACAAGTGAAAATATATATTCAACGCTTGCGCGCGCTATCTGATTCGCGTGAGGGCAATGTTGGGCGGCGGGCGCGACGCTTACACCCTCGTGGTGGCGGTGGCGGTGGCGGCGGCGGCGGCGGCAACGAATTGCGGCGGTTTTCAGTGGTGCTAACGGTGGTGAGAACGGACACGAGCGCGAAGAGACCGATCTCGCGTCTGGTAAGAAGGTCGGAACTGGGTACGAAGAGAGGAGAGAAAGACCAGCGCTGGCTTGGTGAATTCGCTCGGAGCGGCCGCGTTCGCGCGAGTGTCAAAGACAAGCTTGAGGAGAGTGCACTCGGTGGTTGAGAGCTCCGTGAATGGAAGCGGAGCCGCGGCTCTTTCTCTCCCTCCCGCACTCTCCTTTCTGGGATTCCCCCCTGGGTGCACCGTTTTATAATATTCACGCGCTTACGCTAGTCCGCCGCGATACGCGCCTTGCGAGCTTTGGCTATTCGTGACATGCCTATGATAGTTCGAAGCGCATGCCCAATTCTACCATCGAACTCTCTCTCTCTCTCGCTCTCTCTTTCTCTCTCTCTCTCGTCCGATTTTTCTCTTTCCATTGAAGCTTTTTCTCGTCAAATCGCTCCTGGAAAACATGCAACTTTTTCGCTCTACGTAGATACAAAGTCATAACGCGACGATTTAATCGACTTATCATCGCTGCCATCGAGTTTATGTGCTCGACTGTGATCTCAATATTTCTGTGCAAAATTTCTTCTTGTGTGAAATTTATGCTTCGCAATGAGAGGGGTGCGATAACGTGGGCGTCGAAAATCATCCCTAACGCGCGTGGGATTATACGATCAGTGGGTGAATACAATTATGCGGATGAAAATTGGTGCATTGACGAACAAAAATTAATCAAGCAGCTTTCCGGGATACTATTTTTCACAACGTTTTAACATTTCTCGCTCTTATTTGTTAAGTTTAAAACTAGAAAATTAATGAAGAAATTGTTGAATCGGTGGTATTAATGTCTGCGCGGGAATGGTGGGGTGAAGATTGTCGAAAGAGGCATTTCATCCGCATCGGCGCATCGGAGATTGTGGTTATTCTCATCCGGATCGCTTCTGCACTTTAAACCCGATAGTAACGAATCTACCCACCGTTGACTGTAATACGCGTATGGCGTTCCACCGTACACGGAGAGGTAAAAAATGACCAAGTTTTTTTTGTTCGCGAGGGCTATCGAAGCGCTGCTGCGTCAAGGGGACTCCCGTCATACGAGAATTACCGTTCGTTTCGCTAGTCAACGAGTTCGCGAGGCCCTTATCTCGAAAGAACGTCGTGAGCCTTGGATTTTTTATTTTTCATCATTATTTGCCTCGTAGTCGGTGAGTTTTGGCGAGAATTCGTGGGCCCAATAGACTCATTGGTAAAATTAAATGAAGAAACGGCCGTGTGATCGGAGGCTTTTTCAAATTCAATTTCTCGTCGTAACTCAGAATGGCGCGCTTGAGCAAATAATACGTTTAAGATTCGAGCGTCCTTGATCAATCAAATCGGACACTCTTTTACATTGAATGATTCTTTATCCGATCTCTAAATCGCGTGGATCGTTGAGTGAAGGAACGCACACGATTCGACAGCGGCGAACTAATATCGCCTGCTCGTGTCATTGACACAAAAAGTTTGCCGGGAGACCTTTAAAAAATGGATATACGTTTGAAGAGTCGTCGTGTGACACGCTTGTTTTTGTGTGTTTAAATGAAAGGTGGAACAAGCGGGTGGGTCGCGCATCGTGCTTTTTAATAAGCTTCGCTGTTGTGCGTGTAATGTCAATATCCCGGTCAAAGTCTTGGCCGGTTTTTATCGGCAACGGTGTGACTGCGAACGATTGCACCGTATCAGATCGAAAAGATAATATACTTGATCGCAAGGATATCGAGAAAGAGCCGCGGCCGCCGCCACCGCCGCCTTCACCGCCTTTGACGAAGAAATTGCCGAGGGATGAGAAAAGGGACGAGAAAACGATAAAAATCATCGATAAACGACCGCGAGATCCTTCAACATCGCAGCTACAAAGGAGAAAATTATTGTGCCGACATTATTATCCAGAGGGTGGGTGGGGCTGGGTAATCGCGCTTGTCGCTACCCTCGCTCACCTTTTGGCTTCGGGACTTCAGTTGTCAGCACCAGCGACTCTCGCGATACCGGCGAGCGTTAAGTTTCATCATCAGCCTATCCACACAGCAGGTAAACAGATTTATGATTTATATTTCCGTATCCGTCACGCGTTTTTTTTTTTATCATTTGCGCCACTCAATCTTTCAAAAGTTTTTCGAACAATTATCGTGACAATTGAGGAAAACCCCAAGGAACCATAACACGGAAACTGTTGTACTTCTTGAGACTGTATATAAACTTTATGTGCGAGGATCTATTTCAACGTCATTTCTTTGTAATAGTTTCCCGTGGTCGGAACCTGTTACAACTCTCTGCGAACACGTGTTATCCTCACACGCGATATACAATTTGTCGCAGGCCCGAGTCGCCTATTTTCTTTCATTAAACCGAATTGAACAACGGAGTACAGTATTTGCGGCAGACAGTTGCGGTCTGGAACTTTCGTAACTTTCGTAACTGGATTTTCTTCTTCGAAAAAAACAACCTGACAGGCTCCAAAAGGTGCCAACAATGCCATGGGTTTTATACCTGACTCTACATCGCATCGGCTGAGAAAAGAAGTAGACGTCTCACTTGTATCTATATCAATTTTCGGTAGAAATTCTTCATTCGACACGCTAATGGACTGCAATGTCCATTACAGTACATTCTCACCCGGGTACGTAAGGGTCTTTCGTATTACCCACTCGGTATTTTCTGCGCAGCCTTACCTTCAACGACCATTTTATTTCATTCTCAACAGTGTCATAGAGTGCCGGAAAGGTAGTGGTTCTACTTACTGGCAAACGCTTTGTAAAGCTATATAAACGAAGATTTATAGGTAAGCAATTATTATACAGTCGAGACATTCGTTAGCGAGTATGGATGGATACGTATGTTATTATTCATTTCTTTCATTTAAATTTTCATTACTTAAAACTTTAACGTGTTTTTCTCGAAATCTCATTTGTTCAAACACTAATCTATTAATTGACCGATTTGAATTTTTTTCTAACTAAAGTTTAGACTTTTTTCCAAGACGATAAACATCTAATATATTGAGTTTGTGAAAATTGACTATTAAGCAAAGGCTGTCAACGGTGGCTTACGGAATGGGCTCAGTTTTGTGTGCTCAAAACCAGTTAATCAGACAATGTTTTGTTTCGCAGGTACTACTTTTGTCATGTCGAATTTGCGAAGAGCGGCCGAGGCTGGTAAAGCGTTCGAATACCGCCCGAATGGTGCGCGCACGCGTTGGATCCTCGTGACATTGTTTTAATTTTAATTTTTCCTAATATTGATTTTCCAATTTTATATCTAATGTCCAACATGTCAATTAAAAAATAATTTTATTCATGTTATAATTTGTCATGAACGATATACAAATAAGGGTTCGTAAATATTATTTTTGCACACGACCTCTCCGTAGGTCGAAAATTTAATTCAAAGATTGTAAAATGCCCCTGTTATATCGAAATATCAGCAAGAAATAAAGGGTGTCTCAAAATGACCTGACGTGTTAAATTGCGTGCTATTGTTTTGTGGCGAACATAGAGTAACTAATATTTGACAACTGGCATCGGGAAGTATTGAGGTTTAGTCATGGAGAACTACACGATCGAGCAACGCATAGAAATTGTTATTTGCTGCATTGCTACTGCATAGTTATTGCAGACGGAGTTTCATGGTTTCAATTAGCCACAATGTTTTATGGTATCAATTGGCCACGAAGATCATGCAATTTGACGCTATACGACTTCTTTTTTTGGGCTTTTCTGAATGGAAAAGGGTATGCCAATGATCTACAGATCATTCTGGAGCTTAAGGAAGCAATTGGACGCACCATTAATTAAATTAGTCCGCAATTGTGCCAAAATGTTATTGAAAATTTCGTCAAAAGAGTGAACGCTTGCAAAGAGGGACGAGGCGGTCATTATCGGATATTGTGTTCCACACATAACCTCCATGTTTGTACCTTATATTAAAATTAAAATATCCGTACTTTTCAAATGAATACTACGTGTTATTAATAAATTGAAATGTCAGGTCATTTTGAGACACCCGAGCGAATATGCTATAAAAATACACTCTCGCTGGTCCTTCGTCAACTGAGCGTTCCCGTTTGCCTTCCGATGTTAACGTATGCCTGGATTACCGCGAAATGGATAGAGTAGAGGAACGACCTGTTTTTTTTTCAAACGTTAACACCGTCTCTTTCTCACAAACGCTGTTGTTAAGACTCTGAGGCTGCAAAAATCTATCGTTTTTAAAATGCGCATGGTGTGAAAGAAACTTATGTTGCGCGTGCTTTTACGACAGCTATCATCCGAAAACGTGTAAAAAATCTGTACCTAGCGATGATAAATCGAGGGTTTACAAATAGCACCATATTTTTATCCACAGTTATTGATTTTTCGTGACGAGTTATTACGCGCGAAAAGAAAACGTTTTATTTTTTGTATGTGGATATAAAAAAAAATCGTATTGAATGGGAACGGCTGCATTCTGGGCCGTATTCTTTACTATAGTATTCTAGTGATGAGGTACCGTTTTTTATTTTTTTTTTTTTTTTTTAACAGACCCCATTCCATGACTCTCCTTTGGCGCAAGATTCCCTTGTAAGTTCTAGAGACTATACAATGGTGAACAAATTCATGAAACAAATTATCGAAATGCCAAAACCCATTTTTTTTCTCTCACTGCCTCCAAAGGCAATAGCCGGGTAAGCATGTTAAAATTGCCCCCAAGCCGTTTTTTCCCAATATTTGGGGGTTCGTTTTGTTATTGATAAAGAAAAATTCACCGTCGCTTATACCTACCTTTTTATACTCGGGGTTTTTTAAGATTTACTCCGACTTGGTGGAACATAGTGGAAAAAAATTTAAATCTGTTTTTTTTTGGTAATTTTATGATTCAGCAAAATCATAATCATACACAATAGCTACATAATTTTCAGTATTATTAAAAATACAACTCCAACTTTCCGCTATCTCTACAATTTTCGACAAATATCTACCATGAGGCAGAAAATGCTACATTACTGAATACTAACAACTGCTGCTACCTAAGAACAGCATCCGACCGTATGTTTGCCATTTGCAACAGTAATTTGCAATTAGCAACAGTACCTGGTAATCCAATTTACCTCATTTTTATTAGAACAACATTTAATAAAACAGCAATATGTTTTTGTATTTATATGTTGAGATCTAACTTGAATCTTGAGATTTTTTTAAGCATTTTTCATGATTTTAAGACTTACATTATTATATTCATCCATAATTTCAGCTGAATAGTAAAACTGCTTGCGAAAGCTGGTACGAACCAGTAAATAGTAAATGCAAATCTTTTTCACTCATTTCCGGAAAATCAAGTAGACTGTTTGGCATCATTTTTGCAAACGGTACTTTCCGACAAGCCTAATGCTTTTTTTTCTACATCATTCGCTAACGTGATGTTTTCTTAAATTTCGTAACAGACGGTACTTCTTCTGAAATACCTTCATCGGAACTCAAGCGTTTTCCGAATTGGTTATGTGGAAAACAGGCAATCCAACAGGACGATTGTGTTTTCGGCAGTAACTTATTATCCAATTTATTATCTAAAAGAGCATACTTTTGTTTAATTGCCCCATGAACTGTTTCCACTACCCAACGGACTTTTTTTTACGAATCGAGAATCGTTTGACCCACGTGTTGTTAGTTGATTACGTTTTCGTTTTAGTGCTCACATTAATACTTCGAATCCTTTGCCTTTTAAATATTCTACGACATCACGGTAACCACGGTCAAGTACAAAGAAGTCTTTTTTTCAAGCACTTTGATTAAACGCCCGTGCGGAAAACTGATAGTGCATCCCTAATAAAAATAAGGGCCTTTCAGGGCTTTCCTAGTGCTTTCCCTAGTAGGGATTTCCACAATGGGCCCAGACTTGGCCATTATCGGGATAAACTTGTAGGGATTTCCACAATAGGCCCCGACTTGGCCATTATGGGGATAAACCTGTAGGGATTTCCACAAAAGGACCCGACTTGGCCATTATAGGGATAAACCTGTAGAGATTTCCAAAATAGGCCCAGACTTGGCCAGTATAGGGATAAACAAGTAGGGATCTCCACAATAGGCCCAGATCTGACTATTATAGCGATAAACCAGTATAAATAGCTTAGGCTACATGGTTGATGGTATTTCAATTTTTCAAATCGATTATATACATCGATCAAATAATATTATCGAACACAAATTGGGAAAAAGCGTAAGGGCATTAGCAAATAAAAAATCAACGAAGAACAAAAATATGCAGACACACATCAAACAGTATTTATTTATCAAATTAAAGAAACCTTTTACATAGATACAAACAATTACTCATGGTTTCACTCATACATGGAGAAATGCTAACGCATAAGTGTGAACAGTCCCAACCGGTTTTCTCGACATTTTTATAGCAACTAATTTCCGCTCAATACTTATCATAGGGGAAATTATTTCTTCTGAAGACTTCGCTGATATTTCCCATTCATAAACATTATCTGACTGTAGGATAAGTAAATAAATTGGTCTTTGTTTTCCAGATCTTTCCCTCAATGGAAATAGATTCTAGTGATTCAGTAGACCCATATATTTTTTTTATTTCTACTACACATCCATTCCTTAGAATGGATTATTTTTTATATTAATTTTGTCATGGCAGTTTGTCATAAAGGCTCACATGCAAATACGCAATCACATTTCTAGGCGTGCACACATACATAGACATGTACTCACTTCCACACCTATGCACGTAAACAATTACATCAAAACAAATACAGATATACCCTGACGCATTTAACATACACGTATATCCACTGATACGGATATTTTATGGCGCTGAAATGGTTACGATGAGGCGCCGTTGAGGCATTTTCAGGGCGCTAAAATGGTTTTGATGAGGCGCCATTGAGGCAACTTATAAGGCCCCGGTCGTTGCGCCTTTAATGGCCCTTGTTGACAAAGTGTGACCGGCCGCTAACGGCCCTCATGTGGTTTCCAGATGAGGGCCCGAATAAAGTTAGGGGAATATTATTGGGGCCCGATCACAGCCCCAACTCAATTTCCGCACGGGACCATTTGGATTTGAAATAATAATTTTCTAGAATTCTGGATCATTTTTATTCGCAGTACGCAAACCACAATATCGTGTTTGACTTTTAATAAATGGCGATTGCCGTCGCAAAAGCTTCAATCGTTATTACCGACCGTCACAGATATTTTTCAATTGCACTTTTAATCATGTAGACACTCATGTAGACAATTTTTTTCAAAATCATATTGAAAAGGCCCAAATTATTTTAAAAAATCATATATTTTTTTTCACTATGTTCCACCAATTTAAAATAATTTAAAAAATGCCTGAGTATAATGAGCTAAATGAGTCTGCTGTCAAAATTTGGTGATTGCATGTCGAAAGGAACGTATTTACTTAAGAAAATGATTTTATTTATTTCTCTTTAAATATAGTTTTTATTTTGCAATTGGACAAAAAAATTCCGATGTATTTTTACTATTAGTACTTGGAAAAAGACCCATTTCTTAATTTTCATTTTTATTCATAAAAAATAAATAAAACCGAAAATAACGTTTTTTTTCGATAACTCGTACATTTTTCAAAATGTAAACCTAAAATTTTGCATGTATTTTCTTTTCTTCGCACCAAAAAGATCCCCTATGTATCGAGAGAAAACGCCTTGGGGGCAGTTTTGACATGCTTACCCGGTTATTGCAACCGGCCTACCCGGCTAGCCGGCTATTACCCTTAGTCTGCAACTCCAAATAAATGTCGGTCTCCTGTTCTCAGATCAATAGCTGAGGATTTCACTGTCGAAATGTGTATATTTTTTTTTCAAGTACCACTAGTAAGTGCACCACTGACTCTTTGGCTACTTTCATATATTCGAAAATTATGTAACTGTTTTTTGATTAAGGTATAAATAATACGATACAAAATCCCTAGATTGTTGTTTTGATTATTTTGTTTTCTTGAATTAGAAAAAAACGTATATTCCTTAAAGTTCTAGACCGAACCGACTCCTTAAAAGTGAGAAGATGAAAAATACTTATGCTTGTCGAATAAGCGTGATATTTCTGAAGTACAGTGAAACGAAGGAAAAGCGCTCATTCATGAGTCCTGACTTGATACATATCTGTTTTCAGACTTTCCCAACATCGTTCTAATCCCCATGGCGTATAGTCGATAAATCTTATCGCGCGAAAAAGAAAGCTTTACCCTATAAATAACGTTCTCGAACTTTCTTTCCAGCGATTTGCCCTCCGACATATTTCATCACGATTTAGCGCAAATTGCGTGGGTCAGTGTCCGTAAATCCGGCCCGAGGCAGGATAATAGAGACGCTGGAGCAGAGCATTTTAGTGTCTTACGACAGTAGTTACAAGGCAAAAGAAGGAAAAATAGATAAAATAAGTCGAGGTGTCGGGTTGAATGCGAAGGTACGCGATAATAATATTTCTCCCTCTCTCTCTTTCTCATTATTTCTTCTCTCTCGCTCGCTCGCTCTGGCCCGCTCTTTGCCTTAGACCTGTAAATTTCAACGAGCTCTTCGAGCACTCGCGCCGACGTTGTTGGCGACGCGGCGAAAGCTCGGGCTCGGAAGGGATTGAATAATCGATTTCACGGTGCCGAATGACATGCGGGACTCACAGCAGCGTGTAACTAAGTTTATTGCTATAACAACTTCAACCCTCTCGTGCAGGATCCTTTGAGGTATATATAATAACAGAACAGTCGGTCTGCCGGTCTGCTGGTCGAGAGAGAAAGAGAGAGAGAGAGAGAGAGAGAGAGAGAGAGAGAGAGAGAGAGAGAGATTGATTGATTGATTTCTTTATTATGCCCTAGAAAATCTATGGGGCAAATTTTTACAAACGCTTAAAATTTAAATTACAATAATATGATATAAGTTTACGCTCTTCTCTTACATTACTATTAACGATTTCGACTAAACTACTCCAAACACATCTACACATCCATCTCCGATTGCAATAAATAGGTAAACAGTCGAGATTTAAACATGTCGATCGAGCCAACATTTACAATATTTTCCGGTAGTGAATTCCAAAAATAACAGGCAGACACTGACAATGAATTCCTAAAGACGACCGTTTTATGCGCTGGAATAACAAAAATGGGTGGTTTCACTCTCGAAGTTCTACGTAAATTCACATCACTTTGAACAAATAGCTGATCGACATAATTAGGAACTCGCTTATGAAGAATCTTAAACACTAGGATACCCATGAAGTAAAGGCGTCGATTTTTCGTTGAAAGCCACTTGAGCCTATGACGGTATGGCGTTACGTGCTCGTGTCTTTGTAAATTAAATATGAAACGAATACATAAGTTTACTAGCTTCTGCAATTTACGATCGAGTTCAGCCGTCAAACCATGATACACAAGACAGCAATAATCTAGATGGGGAAATACGAGCGAGGTAATAAGTTTAATTCTTAGGTCTACCGGTAAGGCATTTCGATGGTATTTAAGCTTGTGTAACGTGGCGTGTACCTTACGTGAGATTTCGGATATGTGCTTGTTCCATGAAAGATTTGATGTCATATGGACCCCTAGATTACATTTATCCATGACATACGGCAGTGGATTTCCGTTTATGTGAAGTCGAGGAAGTTCGTTTATTTTTAGCCGTTTAGTTCTACTTCGAGTCCCCAGGATAAAAATTACTGACTTCTTTTCATTCAGTGAGAGTCCATTTTTCCGTGCATAACTTGCAATCACATCAACATCATGCTGAACCATGGCAAAAGCATGATGAAGTTCCTGGGATTCACAGCTGCGATAAATCTGTACGTCATCAGCAAAAATCATGTGATCGGTAAATCGTAAGCCTTCAGCGATGTCGTTTATGAATAGAGAAAATAAAATAGGCCCCAGCACCGACCCCTGAGGTACGCCCATCGTTGTACTCAGCCACTTTGAGGAGTTACCAAGGTTATCTACTACTGCTTGTGTTCGACCCGTCAAATATGAAAAAATCGATTTTAATGAAGCATCCAAAAAGCCCAAACGCTTAAGTTTCGATAGAAGCAGGTGGTGTAATACTGAGTCAAAGGCCTTACTAAAATAAAAAAGGACGAGTATAGTCAGACGACCGTTGTCAACCGCTCGTCTGACATCATCACCTATCTTAAGAAGTGCAGTCTGAGTGCTAAAACTAGAACGATAGGCTGATTGCCTATCATCAAGAATATTGTTGCTCTCGATAAAGTCAACAATTTGATCTTTAATTAGGCGCTCAAACAATTTGGACACCTCAGATAAGTTCGCAATGGGCCGTGTATCTGATGGTAGGGCAGGAGATCTTGATTTTAAAAGAGGTCTGATGAGGGCCCGTTTCCAACTCGCTGGGAAAATTCCTTCGATAATCGATTGATTAAAAACGGTTTCGAGCTGTCCAGCCACCTGACTAGGCGCCTTTTTCATACTAAAAATCGATATACCGTCTGGACCAGCAGTTAGAGACATTGAATTTGTCGAATTTATACGTCGAAGGATTTCTAAAACGGTCACGGTATGAAAATTAAAAATGTGGTCACCTCTGGGGCAGTGCTCGAGGAATAGAAAAGTATCTTCAGGTCTCAATGCTTGATCAGAGCTGGATACATTGACATAATGTTCATTGAGAATCTCCGGAGAAAAATGATGAAGTGGAGAGCCACAATCAACTTTAATGAGACCCAGTCGAGCCAACTCCTTCCATAACTTATAGGGGTCAGAGATAGGAGTAAGGACTCTCAAATGGTACTCATTTCTAGCTGCTCTTAGATCACTCGTCAAAGAATCCCTGAACTGTCTATAAAGAGCAAACCCCAACAAGCTGTTTGCACGTTTAGCAGATTTATATAATTTGGAACGTTCCTTGATTCTGTTCCTCAAAGTCTCAGAGAGCCACGGAGTTTTCGGTTTACTTATTTGAAAACTACGAAAAGGAGCAACAGTATCCATGGCCTTGGTGAGCGAATCAGAAAAAGACGTAATGCGTAAATCAATAGATGAGGTAGGCGCACTAAGATCGCTATTAATATCAAATAAAGTGGTAACGAGATTTGAATATTCAGATTCGTTAAAATGAACCATGCTCCTACGGCGAACACATTGTTGATCACCAGGTAAAAAATCACACCTATAAGACAGCTCCAACAGATCATGTCCATTTATGAATGGAGTATCCGACTTTTTAAAAGAGACTACCTTATCCTCATCATCAAGTAACATTACGTCAAGCCATGAATTACTCGTAGCCGTATGAAAAGTGGCTTGAGATAGAACTAAATGCAGTGCAGACGACGCAATCAAATTTCTGAGAGAATCCGATTCAAACGAGTCAATCAATAAATTACAAGTAAAATCTCCCGAAATGATAAAATGATTATAAGCATGCGAATGACGATGAAATGCTTCAATAAAGTCATTAAAAAACCGTCCTTTGGGCCTACGATATACCGTTGCAAATAACAAAGGGTGAGCTAAATCCTGGAAAATTCGCATGATCATAAATTCCGGAGAATTAGAAAACTCATTTGGTGATGACGCCAGGAGCTGAGCCTTAAGAGAACAATGAATAAAACATGCAACGCATGCAACCTTCTTTTCCTTCCCTGTTATTTCGAATTAAAAAGTAATTGTCTAAGTTAACTAAGGCATCGTGTACATGATGATGCAACCAAGTTTCAGCTATGCTGATGATGTGAAAGAAATTTTTTTCAAAGAAAATTTTTATCTGATCAATGTGCTTTAGCAAAGAATGTGCATTAAATTGAGCTACTTTTAATGTATTACGAGTGAGTGGCAATGGGTGGACACTGGAAACCGACGATAAGTCGCAATCCAGGCGTCTCATGGTAGACACGGATAGTCAAACCTCATCTGAAGGAAGGTCTTCAAGAGAATTTATTTGAAGAGGAGGTTGACCCTCAATTTTCCTGGCATAAATAATCCCATTTTTAGGCCACACATACTTGAAGCCGACACGTGCAGCTTTCTGTTTGACGAGTCTTAACAGTTTGTATGTAGCCGATGGAAGGAGTTCATTTACGTAAATATTGACGTTTTTAATCGCATCATCGCATCAGAGAGAGAGAGAGAGAGAGAGAGAGAGAGAGAGAGAGAGAGAGAGAGAGAGAGAGAGAGAGAGAGAGAGAGAGCATTAAAAATTTCGTCAAATGAGTGAACGCTTGCAAAGAGGGACAGGCGGCCATTTATCGGATATTGTGTTCCCCACATAACCTCCATGCTTGTACCGTTTATTAATGTTAAAATATCCGTACTTTTCAAATAAATAATACCTTTAATTAATATATTGAAATGTCACATCATTTTGAGACATCCTATAGTATCGAGCGAATATGCTATAAAAATAGACTCTCGCTGGTCCTTCGTCAATTGAGCGTTCCCGTTTGCCTTCCGATGTTAATGTATGGCTAGATTACCGCGAAATAGATAGAGTAGAGGAAAACCCTATTTTTTTCAAACGGTAACGCTGTCCCTTCCCCACAAACGCTGTTGTTCAGACTCTGAGGCTGCAAAAATCTATCGTTTTGAAAGTTTGCATGATGTGGATTGAGATTTATTATTGCTCTAGGACTAGTTGTCCTCTGGCACACAACCCACGCATACAGGTAAACTATTTGGTGACTCGACGCAAACTGCAAGCAGAAACTAAAAACTAAAGACGCATTACATTAATCCGGTACAATACAGAAAGTGGTAAACCCGATACAGTGTCAGCCTCACGCAACGCATCGTCACTCATACTTTTACGGACTTGACCAGACAGTCGATAATGCCACTTAGTTAGAAGGAACCCATTTTTAGCAGATCTACAATTAATTTTCCTAAAGCTACACTGCTACGGAGCAGACTGCCAGCTGGCAGAGCGTTACAGAGGTAGGCTGTAGTTACGGAGAATGGATGCCTACAGTATTCCGTACGGAAGCGAAAGACGACCAAAACTTCGGGCCGAGCTTGTTGTGCCATTCCATCCCTAGGCCCAATTACTCGCAGCAGCGAACGCAGGTACGCTGGCCGGCCGGCGGCCCGAGCGGTGCACCTCGTGTGCAATAGGTAACATGAAGTATTTACGCCGAGCTTCAAGGCGCAGCCAAGAAACCCAGATAGAACACTAACGTATAATATACGCATATACGACGTCGCCATCGACGTCTGTAAGACGTATTTAGTACGTATACTATAGAGCTAAATGTCCGGCCAATATCCGTATAACGTATGTATATTCTATGTTTATTAAACGGTAAATTTGACGTATATATATATATATTACGTAGATATTAACCGAACATTTAACTCTTTAGTATACGTACTAAATACGTCTCATAGACGTCGATGGCGACATCGTATTAAGGTCTATTAGACATATCATAAATGCCTTATATACGAATAATAAATTCATAAAAGATGTATACCCTTCGTGTGGCATATGTATGGCATACGTATACCACATATATTGTTGTATACATATATGGTGTATACATATATATACGTATGGTATACGTGAAAATCAGAATCAGGTAGAATGTCATTAGATTTTTTATCCATCTCCATGTTCTTGCGTAATTTCGATTCAAAGTTTAAATATGTACAGTGAGAGCACATCTTATTGTATAAAGAGTGCCGGCGTGTTCATCATCCGTGACAGCGGTGCTGATCTCTTTCATGGCAGTGGTGCTCATAGTTTTTTTTATTCCTTGGCGTCAAGACGCTGCCGCGTCTCTTGATATATGCCAAGAATTCAAGTATATAGCCAGATAACCAATCGTACTTGGTGCGGTGTACTGAGATTGTACCCTACGGCGTACTCCACATCAGCCGTACATCTGCGGTACGTGGTTATCTGGGTATTAGTGTTATGTATTTATATGGTGTATAATATATATATATATATATATATATATATCCACGATCGAAAACAAACGTCTAATATACATATATAACATGTATATGTGTATATGATGTATACGTCCATGATATACCTGTATTATAGGTGTATTAAATGTGGATTGTGGATCTATTTAACTGATAATAGTGAAAGCATTCCATATATGTATATTTTACGTACATCATACAATAAGCATTTGACATTGAATTATATACATATATTATATATAAGGAACATCTACTCGACGATAAAAATAACTCCAACTGCATTGCTGTCAATGTCAAGTAACATATACGTATTATACATTGGGCGTGTTTTTTTCCCACATTATCTCCGTGGAATTTTGTACATCTCATATACGTATAATAGTCGTTCATTATCCTACGATTGTGATTCCTGCATCTGAAGCCATTTAATGAACGTATAATATATGTACATTCAACATCAAAGATTCAACGAAAGAAAAACGAACAGAATCTAATAATGGAATCACAATCGTAATATAATGAACGAATATTATACGTACATGAGATGCACAAAATTCCACGGAGATAAAGTTGAAAAAAACCCGTCTAATGTACGTATATAATACGTGATATTGATAACAATGCACTTGAATTGATTTTTATTGTTCCGTAGATGTTCCTTATACATATATGTATATAATTCGATGTTCAATACTTGTTGTATAATATACGTAAAATATACGTATCTGAAATTATTTCACTATCAACACAGAAATAGCTCCACAATATACGTATAATACAGGTCTATCATAGACGTATACATATCATATACATATATACATACAATATATGTATATTAAACCTTCCTGTTCTATCTGGGAAGCTACATCCAACAGGGTGATATGTGCTCAAACCACGGAACGTCGTAAATAGAACGTACGCAGGAGTTCAGTGCTACTTTCAATATCACATTATGTTCCTTCGCCATACCGTAGGTGACTGTACAACAATAGTCGATGACTGGCAGAATCAGCACCAAGTCAAGTTTTGCCCGTACGTGACGCGCTAAAAAACCCCGACAAACCTTGAGTTGGTAGAGCCTAGAGTCACTTTGGCAACATTTATGGCCTGTTCCTTCCAACGTAGAAAGTCGTCAACCCTTTCCCGTGCGGAAATTGAGTTGGGGCCGTGATCGGGCCCCAATAATATTCCCCTAACTTTATTCGGGCCCTAATCTGGAAGCCACACGAGGGCCGTTAGCGGCCGGTCACGTTTTGTCAACAAGGGCCATTAAAGGCGCAATGACCGGGGCCTTATAAGTTGCCTCAATGGCGCCTCATCAAAACCATTTTAGCGCCCTGAAAATGCCTCAATGGCGCCTCATCAAAACCATTTCAGCGCCATAAAATATCCGTATCAGTAGATATACGTGTATGTTCAATGCGTCAGGGTATATCTGTATTTGTTTTTATGTAATTGTTCATGTGCATAGGTGTGGGCGTGAGTACATGTGTATGTATGTGTGCGCGCGTAGAAATGTGATTGCGTATTTGCATGTGAGCCTTTATGACAAACTGCCATGACGAAATTAATACAAAAAATAATGCGAGGCGAACTCTCTTCACTGCAATCATTTATTTTTGAAGAACTATCCACTATGATAACATTTTTTAGAATTGCGATAGCTTGTAACACTTAAGTTTGAAATTATAAGATTATCACATTGATGATAGTTATAGTCACAGTCTGAAATGAGTCTGTAAGGGTACAGAACGCGAAGGAGCGACATTATATGTCCGCTGTATAAAGTAAAGTATTAATGACTCCAATAAAAGTAATATTATCTTAGTTTTAATTAGGAAATTCTTAAGTAATTGAATAAGTAATTCCCAATCATTAATATATGACGGAAAAATATCAATATATCACGGGGAAAAAATACACCACGGAATTCACTTGTTTTTCTGCAAGGTCCACGTAGATAAGTCATCTCGATGAGACTTAACGCATCCTACGCTCCCCAGGCCAGTCTTTTGCATTATTGAAAAAAATATATTCTACTACACATCCATTCTAAGGAATATAAACATATAATGAGAATTAAAGAATATATGGGTCTACTGAATCACTAGAATCGATTTCCATTGAGGAAAAGATCTGGAAAACAAAGACCAATTTATTTACTTATACTATATACAGATAAAGTTTATGAATGGGAAATATCAGCGGAGTCTTCAGAAGAAATAATGTTCCCTATGATGAGTATTGAGCGGAAATTAGTTGCTATAAAAATGTCGAGAAAACCGGTTGGAACTGTTCACACTTATGCGCTAGCATTACTCTATGTATGAGTGAAACCTTAAGTAATTGGTTGTATCTATGTAAAAGGTTTCTTTAATTCGATAAATAAATAGTGTCTGATGTTTGTCTGGATATTTGTGTTCATCGTTGATTTTTCATTTGCTAATCCCCTTACGCTTTTTCCCAATTTGCGTTCGATAATATTATTCGATCGATGTATATAATCGATTTGAATAATTAAAATATCATTAACCATGTAGCCTAAGCTATTTATACTGGTTTATCGCTATAATAGTTAGATCTGGGCCTATTGTGAAAATCCCTACTTGTTTATCCCTATACTGGCCAAGTCTGGGCCTATTGTGGAAATTCCTACAGCCCAGGTAGGAATTGACGATGAAAAAAGGGCTCGCCAAGCTCTCAAACAAGGCTCATATTTTTTTATTCAGGCTGAGCACCAGCCTGATTTCAGGCCTAGCTGAACCCCTGAATGATAACGCGGTTTCAGGCTGTTGCACACAGGCTTGACCAAAGGCTGGTAGAAAAGCCTGTACTAAGCCTGAAACGACGAAACAACAAGGTTCAAAACGAGCCTTAATGAAGCCTTCACGAGCATTTATGACCAGGCTTATCCCAAACTCTTCTCGAGGCTATATGAGGCCTGTTTTTTAGTTTTCTATATTCTATATTGGGATAAATTTAATAAATTTGTAAAGAATTCATTTTATTTATTATTATATTTATTATTCATTATATTATTTGTTATAAAATATATATAAAATATTTTAAACACAATACTTTATTTTATTTATTGTTTATGGGACACGTAATACACAGAGTGTACGCAAACCCCAGAGAGTGAGTGTATACGAAATGTGTATGTGACGAGAAAAAAACTTTTTTGTGTCCCTCATAAATATCGATAAGAGAATATGTTTAAATGGTCTGAGCTGTCTCCTTCGCTTTCATTTTTCGTGCCTTCGCACCCGACAAATTTATTGCTAATTTTTTTTCACAAAAGTACAGAAAAAATATTATTTCAAATTTATTTTATTTTATCACAACCTGAAACAAGCCTGCATCCAGCCTTGATTTTTTAGCCTTAACATTCACTGGCTGAATACAGCTTGAAATAACCCTGAGTTTAGGTTAAGCAGCCAGTCTTGGTTCCAGGCTGCTCCAAACGATGCAATCAAACCTGGCCCAGGTCTGTCTCACTCAGGCTCGGTGAAACAAGGCTCGCACAAGTTTGTTTCCATCGTCAGCCTTTTGATTTCCTACCTGGGGAGCTGCTGCATTCTGTTCCACGCCAGTCGAGCATTTCTAACATCCTCAAATGCTTTGCCATAAAACTGATGCTTCGACTTTTTATCATAATTCGCCCGATATTCCTGCTCTCTCTCTAAATTGAATAAGGATATGTTGGTCTAAGCGAAAGAGAGAGAGAGAGAGAGAGAGAGAGAAAGCAAGAGAGACAGCAAGATCAGTTTTTTGTGCGAATTTTCATATTAATATGTACATGCTAAAGCGAAGCAATAACATTGAACCTTGTAACCATATAATTGGACATTGAACCTGCGAATTATTGCAGGTCCAATGTTAAATTGACGAATAAATTGTAAATGGCACAAACATTTTATTTCTCGAGCACGATTTGTTTGTGACCGAAGCGTTGCAAAAAAAATCATTTTTATATTGTTTATTGCAATGATGCAAGTTTTCAATATCTATGAATATATCCAATGAAATGCGTAGTATATGCGCGTACACGTATGTAAACTGAATTCTCATCTATTTTGCCGAACCGCGATTAACGACCGTCGTAGTTTATTTTGCGGCGTAAGTGGTGCTCCTCAATAGGGTCGATAGCAGCGACGCCGTGCGGTAACCGCGCGAAGAAAAAGTACATACATCGCCAGTGAAATAGTTCCCCCTTCGCGTGGAATTGTTTCATGTGAATAGGGTGAACAAGTAGTGCATGGTACTACGAAACACTTGATTAGATAGGGATATAAATTTGTACATATGTAGTTAAAAAAGTTATGTAGTTAAAAAAATAAAAGTTGCGAAGACGTGGTTTTTATTTTTCTTGTATCTCGCAGTTAGGACGGCGCTGAAACCACCCTTCGTTTTTGTTTCGTTAATTTTACCAATATCACGCAATGAAGGGGTTTAAGCCACCCATTCATTTTTCGCTAATATCAACGTAGAAATCGGTAAGGTTTTTGCGATACCCGGCTAAATTCGTACCCCTGCAAACAGTTGTATTATAACAATCGTATATTAACAACAACAAAATCAGCCGCGCCGCTCCTACGCCCGAAATACACTACCTTTGAAGACGGCATTTCCGGAGGCAATTTCTAGCAGCGAATACATTTATGTTTTTGAATACAATACTCTATACCTGTAATAAGATAATGAATGTTTACCAAGTTCTATTAATCCACGTCCATCAAGTTTGCAAATTTTGCTGATTTTATCCAATGCTCAAGGATAAAATACAATTTAACGTATGAAAACTTCTCTTCATTTCATGCAGTTGAAAGAATGCCCGGAAAATTCATTTTACAGTATCCGATTTACCTGATGGCTTATTTATTTGTTAAATATTCGGACATATCCATTTTTATGGATTATCAGTTTTACGATACTCACAGTCGTTAAAAACCCACAGCCGGTTCGTCGAATGCAGTCTTTCAAGTATCTTCTCTGTGGAAGTAATATTTTTCGTTTATCATTCTAGAGCGGTCCCAAATAGTGTATCCCGGTACCATATGTACCAGTGATGCCCATCGAACTTCGATCACTGATTTCGAGAGTTTGTTTTCCTGCTAGGATAAGTCCGGGGTAGTTGGCAACAGTTTTTTCAAGGATCCGTCAAAATAACAGTTCAGACGTTTCTTAGACTATCTTCGTTTGTAATTGAACTTTGAACATTTAACTTTAAGTAAATTTACGAAAGTAAAACAAACTCATATCAGATCAACCTTGAAATTGCTATTTTTTTTCAAAATCGCGATTGGCTATCTCTCTCGGAGTACCCGGGTGTGATGGCCATAGGAATGGAGGTGAGATGGCCAGTTACCCAGCATTATGCTCTCAGTTTTCTCGTTGGTTTTATGTTTCGATTCTTAATGTTTTTTCTTTTCGCCACATCTAGAACACATATAATCGAAATCAGTATAATTTTTGTGTACCCAAGGTTGGCATACCACCCATTGAAGCCAGTCTTTGATGAGACGAGTTTCACACTAATTTTCTCTGCAACATTTTTGTCATTGTTCTTATATGGTCTTTCTGAGGTCTTCCTAGGTATTTCGCAGCAGCCGCACGAACCGACCATTCATCATTTTTTACACCACTAATAGCTGCTTTTAATGATTCTTGAGTCCAGTTCCCTCGTAGAGCAATTGCTTTTCTCTTGTACTTATTGGGCGTCGAAAATAAATGTAGAAAAAAATGAATTACTTGAACGTATCACAACCAATACTATGGCCATCACACGCCGACTGTCCGTGGCAATCTCTACTAATCTCCCGGGAGAGATGGCCACATCTAAAATGTAAATAAATAGAAACAATACATGCGAAATCTTGAGGTTATAACAAAGCACTGTTCGTGAACTATTCAAGAAATACAAAAGTAATCATTACTTTTACAAAATAACTTCACGACAATGTAAAACATGAAACCTTCAAAAAAAGTTAGCTGTAGACAGAATAATGATCAAGGACTTTACTTACGTAACCTTTTTTTGCCGAACTTTTGCTCGGACACTTGCATCTGCGCACGGGGCGAAGCGAAATAATCAGTAACAGATGAAATCTAGTGCGTGGTTCTATGAAATATTTCAATTTAGTACAGTCGTGCTGTCGCTGAAAAAAACCGGAATCGGAGAAAATTAGAAGAAGGCTAGTTTTTTGACAGGTGAATTTGAAAGTGCCGCGGGTGCTAAATCCAGGTTTGCCTAAAAATCAGGGTGTAGGATTCTTTTTTAGGGGATGAAAGGAGATGGGGGTGGATTAATGCCAAACTACAACCCCTACGAGGTCGGCGCCGTGAGACAAAATGTTCAGAAAAATCCGGCCTTTAGTTTTGTCCACAGCGCCGAAGTCGTGGAAGTTCATTTTGGGGTGAAAAAGTGGGGTCAAATTTTGAAAAATCAGTTTTAATTCAATAACTCTTTAGAAAAAGATCGTACACTTTTTGTTCAAATGGGAACGTTGTAGCCCTTGAAAAGACGCGTCGATCAAGTATTCGATCATCACTCTTCGATAATATCTTCACCCCCAAAAACATTGTTAAAAAACCAAAAAAAAATTGTTTATTAAATAACTCAAAAACAATCGGTTTTTCGGGTATGGTTTAAATGTACGAAATGTAGAGAATAATTTTCTTGAACCCTCAGCTACATTTTTGTCCACAGCGCCAAACTCGTATCTCTTTAGGTTCGGTCAATAGTTTTACCAGAATTTCATTTAGAATTTTCAACCCCTGAGAGGGGTTCGAAAAAGCAAAATTCAAGGGTTGTCGATAGGAACGAAAATATAGAGAAAATTATTCTCTAAATTTCGGACATTTAAACCAACCCCGAAAAATCGATTGTTTTTGAGTTATTCAATAAACAATTTTTTTTGTTAATTCTTCAACAATTATTTTGGGGGTGAAGGTATTATTGGAGAGGGTTGATCGAATAGTCGATAGACGCGTTTTTCCAAGGGATACAACGTTCCCATTTGAACAAAAAGTGTACGATTTTTTTAAAAGAGTTATTGAATTAAAACTGATTTTTCAAAATTTCCCCCCACTTTTTGACCCCCAAAATGAACTTCCACGACTTCGGCGCTGTGGACAAAACTAAAGGCCGGATTTTTCGGAACATTTTGTCTCACGGTGCCGACCTCGTAGGAGTTGTAGTTTGGCATTAATCCACCCCCATCTCCTTTCATCCCCTAAAAAAGAACCCGACACCCCGATTTTTAGGCAAACTTGGCAAACCTGTCAAAAAACAAGCCTTCTTCTAATTTTTTCCGATTCATATATACAGCACGACTGTACTAATTGGCCATCTCTCCCTTATGGCCAACTCCCCTGGACTTACCCTATATGCTTTACGGCCAATCTCTCGTGGCATTGTTCCACACATTGTTGTTGTAAACAAAGGGTACCCGACTTGCGATGGTCAGTTGAGTATGACTTTCCCGAAAAAATTAAAAATTAGCTCAAACAGCGGGAACGCGTAAAAATCACCCCCCCCCCCCCCCCCTATCGTAACGTAAATGTGCGGATAACGAATACATCAGAGCCACTATGCCAGAAACAACAGATGTCAGACGGGCCCTGCCTGTTTGCCGAGTTGAAATGGGAAAAGCAGGGTGCTTTGACAGCCGCCCACGTTGCGGTTTCAGTTCCAAAGGCACCTTCTCTGTTGAGATTGCGGCTTTTCTTTTTTCTTCCAAATTTTCTCCGAATAGAAACATGTCCGATTTTGTTCCATCGAATGAGTCTTAACATTTTTTCGTCGAGGGTCGCGGTGTTATCAGGGATTTTCGAGTCACGGTATCGTGACGATCTGCGTAAACCAACAGTGGCTAAGAGTGGATTAATAGAGATATTCTAAAAGATAATATGCATCACTTTCTTTGTGTTTAGCAATAGAGAAATTGCTGCGGCCAGGACAGCCATGGTTGCACCACGGATATTCCGCGTGTTCGTCATATGCTTGTCTCGCTTAATAGCTGATTCGTAGAGGCACGAAGCAACCTCCGGGTTTAATTTTGGCACTTCTAGGCGACAGTTCATTTTCCTAAAATACCTGCTTGGTCTTCATGCTTCAGGCCGTCCGCAATCCATTTTCCCCAGTTTACTGTGAGACTGGGATTTGGTTGTAACTCGGGGGCTCCTGTTTTGAAGGCTATGCTCAGGATGCGAACCTCCATAAAGCTGGGAGGCCAAAGTCCCCAAAATTAATTTAATTAGTACTCAAATTTTGTGCTTCTTATGTGTTAATTTTGTGCCGCAATTAAAATGTTTGTGCTCTTATCGTTTAGCATGTAATTATAAATCAAAAGTGCACTGCTGGTTTATTATCAAGCTAGCAGTGCGCCTACAATATTTGTGTGCTTTTTAACGTGATTTAGAAATATCAAACAGCCAAATCCCTATTTTTTCAATTTCGCCAGATATAGACCCTCAAAAGTACTCTAATAAGAGCATGGAGCATTTTTCCGATATTCTGAAATCAAATTACACCACATTTATGTGCTTCTTGTGTGGTCTTTGAATATCCAAGAGTCAAACCGCGAATACGAAAATTTCTCCAGATATCACTCCCAAAAGACCCAAGCTACCCTCCAATAAGAGAGTAGCTACCTCAAAACGAATTTAGTTTGTGCCAAAACGTTGTGCTTTTTATTTGCTAATTTTCTGCTGCAATTAAAAATGTTGTGCTCTTATCGTTTAAATTAGCGCAGCCTTTTCCAACCTTTTTTAACGGCGAACCCCGAGAACCCCTCCCCCCCTTTAACGGTGGACCGCCTAGGCCTCGTTCGACAATTTTGTATATCTATTCATGTTGTCCGCGGACCCCAGGTTTGGATACCCTGGTTTAGCGACTATAATTGGAAATAAAAAATGCTCTGCTGGCTTATCATCAAGCTAGCAGAGCACTTAACATTTTTTGCCATATACAAGAATCAAATCATAAGTAAGAAATCGTAAGACAATTCTTAAATAGCGATAACATTCGCATAGAGGTATTTTAACTATGATGACTGTGTTGTAAATTGTTCTCGATCATCCTCGAACGAGGAGATATCAATTAATTTCCATCGCATACTAATTGTTTTAACATTTAATCATTTTCAATTACAAGCCCCTTTGCCCTGGACCATTGGAAATTATGCGCGCAATCCTGCTCTTGATCCCCCAGATAGATCATCCGAGTAATTAAAACGATTGCAAGCAACGCTCCGCCTCAGGGGTGTCGTCGTTTCTTCCCCAATCGTCTTTGCATAGCCTTTTTCGGTAATTGCAATGAAGAAGGTCCAAAATGGCAGCTTAAGGTTTTTCTATACAGAAGATTTGAAGAAAATCGTCGAAACTACGAGTTCTACTTTATTCGAACCGAATGCAAAAGGAATTCGACAATTTCACACAAATATCTTCGTGTATTTTTGTAGCAAAGCTATGGCTTCCTTCGAGCTTTCGTTCGGTGCTAAACTTCGTTTTTTACTGCTGGCTAACAGAAAGGCATGTTTCGCGTTTTACTTGGCTGCAAAGTTGATGTTTTTCACATTCACTCTTGTGACTCTCGAACCGTTCCACAGTCCATTATTTGATCCGTAAAAATGATATTTTGTATGGTGCATTCGGGCGAGTGAGTGCGCTATAAATTGAGGTGAATGTGGTAACTATTCACACGATTTTATTCGCCATCTTCTGCGCATGTCACCCGGTACATTTTTGGAAAGGCTATCGCGACAGCTCGATTTGAGGTTTTGAAATTAATTTTAATTAAAGTCGAATGACAAATAGTATTCAGCTGTCTCCGCGAGTTCCAGCGACACGAACGACGCTCACTTTATTTATTCATTTTATCCTGCTCGAATGATGACGGTTGCAACGCATTGATAATGAGTCTCGCGTGAATTTTTTTTACGCTCAAGTTTATTATAATGGCAAAAAGTTTAAACGAAAAACTATCCACCTTGAGGAAACGCGTTTTTTTCTTCCAAACTCGTCCGGTGCGCAATCTAGCTTCCTTTCTCGGTATAGTGCGGCGAAATAAGGCACACAATGAATTGTTGAGGACGAATACACTTTCCGCAGGCTAAAAGCAATTGAAAATCGATCGGCGCGCTGCTAAACCGGTGTTGCAGAATTTTTCATTCTGTTCCATATCTGTTGAATTAACGATCGGAATTGAAGAAACAATGGAATCGCCAAAATATGGTTAAAAGTGAATAATCTATGGATACTTCTGTGTTAAATGCTCATTTCCGTTGGAACGAGAAAATCGGGAACAAAAGCACACGATCTTTTCCATTCATCCAAGCGGAAAAAAATTAATACGGGTACAACGTAAACGGAAACTTTTCTTATAACCCAGTCCTCTGACCCGAAAGCCCTTAGCACTCGAGATCTTTGCGGCTATAGTTTTTCCGGTTTCTTCTTCATTGTATACGCCGATGCAGAAACTTCAGCACCAAAGTTCGACGATAAAAAAACATTGGGTCCATCTTTCGAGTAATCCAAGCATACGCAGAAAAGATGACTCGAGAAAAACCGGCTTCCAAACTTTGATAAAAAAAAAAAACATTAAGAACACGAGCGGTGAACATTCTCGTGAGAATTGTGCTTATCAATTTTTGGTATTCCATTTGTTCACATGAAATTACATATGGCTGTGGCTAAATTGGCCACGTCTTCTCTCACCTGAACTTCTTTCTTACTTTCTTTCTTTGTATTTCGGAAGCTAATCTTATTTTATATGATTTAATTCGGTGCGATGATTCGGAACATTCAAAAAAATCCCGATATTACCCGTACAATTATACTTCCTTTGATCGGTGCGAATATTAGACCAGAAATATTGGAGCATGTGCCGGATACACAAATTGCATTTAAATGTTCGAGTCAGGCACCCTCGAAAGGAGCACTTTTTCTGGCATGGTTTGAAGATTTTTGCAAATTTAGCTAATATCCCCCCAATTTAGCTAATATCCCCCCAGCTAATATCCCCCCATTTAGCTAATATCTCCCCATGTCTTAAAACGCATTGCTTAGAAGACAGCTTTTTATTCGTTTATCATTATCAATGTGATAATAATCGAAAGCGACGCAAATACGTTGTTATGGATTTCAATTTTTTTTTTCGGAATTCTAAATTGTTTGCAGAGAGCAAGCAATTTTGCAAGCAAGAGATGGCCGTGAAAATGCGTTCGCTTGCCATCGCAATTGATGATTTATCGATGCCATTACTGTAAAACAATTCCACGGATCCAACTAAAGTGTGCCTTTAAAGCACAAAAATTAATTTCACTTTGCCGGCGTTGAAAATAGCAGACGCGGTATCGCAGCCGCTGAAGCCATGAAGGTATTGCGAAAATATATTCTTCGCAATACCTTTGTCGTATTTTGAATAATTGCTCAAATATATTTTCACCGGGTTGCGGCCGCTTCCGGGTTTCTTGAAAAGTATGGGGGAAAGACGTCCACAAAAAAGGACAAAAATGCGCACAGCTGCTAAAGCATATTTGAAAGGAAAATCCCGAATCCGAATCCGAATCCCGAATCCGATCCCGAATATTTGGGGGGGGGGGGGGGGGGGGGGCGAAGCATGCCACATCGACGTTTGAAACTTTGTCTCTCGTAAAATATTGATTTTAGGGGGAAAAAATTGAACAAAAATTCTTTATCATTATATTCTGCGCAACACTCGTACCAAGTATTTTTATGAGCAAGTTCACTGTTGAGCAGAAATCCTGTTTACGTCATGTTTACTCCTACTGGACTATTTCTTCTCAACTTCGAACGCTCACAACATGTATTAAGGTACTATATTTTTTCCACTTTTCCTGTAATCGCTAACTCTTATATGGATAATCTCATCTACGATAAAAAGTTGCGATCAGTGAAACCGTTTCTCACACCAACTGGCCGCAGAGAAGACAGTCTTACATTGTACCTACACAGATATACCGGCTTAGGCAACAACTGTTAACAGTGAAAATATTTTCTAACCAGGGAACAGAGTTGGAAGAAACCTTTTCCTACAAAAATGCCATACTTGAAAAGGTTAGGGGAGGGGGGTGTCCAGTGGCGGCTGCGGGGTTCATCCTGGTAGCGGCGTTTCAGACATTTCAAGGTCACCTCCATTATTTTCAAATGGGATCAGTATTTTTTTTCTTCAGAATTTTATCGGGGCACAAAAGATAAGTTCACGTACCAAATTTCAAGATAATCGATCAATATTTGGTATGAAAAATCGAAAAACAAGAAACAGTCAATGTTTTTAGCCTAAAAACGATTTGAAAAAACGGTGCAAACACTTACTGCTATGCAAAGTGCTCGAAGTGACGGCCACCACTTTTAATGCACGCTTGCAATCCCATTCGCATCGATTGTATTGGAAATCTCCAGAGCGCCTCCACCTCGTTGACCGCCTTCGAATTATGCAACTATTGTGGGAAAAGTTTTCGTCCAAGTCTGATAGGTTAGAACATATTTCTACCCCCAGTTGTTGTTTTCTCACCCTGTATATGGGGCATTTCACGCCAAATCGGACACCATTTAGCTGTTGCATCTCCGATTTTCTCCATAATTTTCTGTCTTTTAGTATCTATTGAGAAAGGCCTCCATGCCAATTTTAAGCTTTTTTTGTCCAGCGACTTCCGAGATATGAATTTTAAAGAAAGCGGTACTTTTTTTTAAATGCCCATTACTTTGCGAAAAATGATCCGATTGGGATGTTTTTTTTTTTAAATAATGTTCGTTATTAGACACACTTTTAGAAGAAAAAAAATGGTACAAAATCATCACAACCGTATTTCCATAAGATTTTCGAGTTCTAAATATTAAATGTTGATTTTTGAAAAACACTTAGCGATCGATTTTCTTCAAATTTTCCTATAAATACTGTCACTCATTATGCAACTTTCAAGCCTGGCACGGTAATGGAATAACGTTAGGATGCATGTTTTTTCGAATTTGAAAATTTTTATTTGCTATTAATCCGTACTAAAAGTACATAATAATCATTTTTTCAGACCTATAGGCAATGGTTATCGTCATTTATGAAGTTGAATAAATATGTCTTAATAATTTAATGGACAACGACGATTTCATTGTACTTAAATATATAACAACATAATTTTTTTGTATTAATTCTTATTCAATTTTATATTGAGTCAATATCTCATGTGTATGGGGAGTAGAGGTACCTGAAGATCATTATTATCTAAAGAACGAAACTTATTTTAAAATAATTTAGTTAATATATGTGTTCAAAATTTGGCGCTTTTTAATGATAAATGATTTTTAACTTTTAACTACGGTCGGTAATAAAAAACTTCGTTAACATAGCCTAGTGACTGAGTATTTTTTTTGTCTCCGGCTCCATTTCACAACAAGAATTCAGTGTTGTTTTCAATCACCTGTTGACAGTGTGTCCTGTGAATAACCTCTACTAATTTGCTTTAAAGAAAAATTTGTGTAATATCACGGTATTTTTTTCTCAAGCACAACTTATTGTAAACTTTTGTGCCATGTCAAATTTTAGGATATATCATTTGTGCTGTAATCCTTCGCAAATAGAAAATCATAGAGTTAAGAAAAGTCTTCGATGAGCTTCTGTTACTCAACAAAATTTATATAATTTGAGTAAGGATGATTTTCTCTGCACATCGTGTAGAAAAGCATTGGACTTTTGCTTGTAATCAATCTGTAAACTAATTAATAATCATTACGTGTCAGATAATCCTCGAGAGTAGCTTTGATGTAAAATATTTTGATTTCAGATATTTTTTAACATATATAAGTAAAACAAGAAAATTTTAAAATTCGAAAAAACATGGATCTCAATGTTATCCCATTAACGTGCCGGGCTTAAAATTTGCATAATGAGTAACAGTATTCGTAGGAAAAATTTGAAGAAAATCGCTCGCCACTTGTTTTTCAAAAATCATAATTTAACATTTAGATCTAGAAAATCTTATGGAAACACGGTTTTGATGATTTTGTATCATTTTTTTTTCTAAAAGTGTGTCTAAAAACGGAAATTAAAAAAATCATCCCAACCGGATCATTTTTCGCAAAGTTATGAGCATTCAAAAAAAGTACCGTTTTTTTTTAAATTCATATCTCGGAAGTGGCTGGACGAAAAAAGCTGGAAATTGGCATGCAGGCCTTTCTTAATAGATACTACAAGACAACAAATTATAAAGAAAATCGGAGATGCAAAAGCTAAATAGTGTCCGATTTGGGGTGGAATTGCCCCATATACAAATCGCGAGACCCTAAACTAACTAAATATTCGGGAACATCAATTACTCGCGACAACATCTTGGCTGCAATCATTTTTTCCCCGGGGAAATAACTATTTCCTTTTTAAAAATTACATTAATATTTTTACGTTCGAAGAAAGAGTGAGCACCTTTTTTCCCTCGCCAATGCGGTACTTTGCTAATGCAAAAGTAGGCTGCGTCCTTGCTACGAAAATATTATATGAGAAACATTCTCACCTGACTCAACGAATTCAAATTTAGATTTACACACTGCGACTTCAATCAGGATTTTTGTACTAACAATAAGTGTAGGAAGTTTGTACTAACAATAATGATAAATAAATGCTGACAGTGATGAATCTGGTGGAAATTCTTGTAAATAAGCAATCACGTTTTTATATATATTTAAAACATAATATAAAGAGTAACACAATGCTCCAGCTACAAAACCACCGAATTTGCATGTTTCTTTTTTCCCAAAATAATACTGTAATTATTATCCCCTTATTGTCACTCATCTTAAAAGTTCGCCCTTGTCACACTGAATGAAATAGACCCGGTAATTTTCTGAACGGTAATCAAATATAAAAAAACGGTCCAATTCCAACATAATGATCCATCAATGAACATTGAACATTGTAAAATTCGTCGTCAAAGTTATTATCGGAAAAATATAATAGCCACTTGTGAGAAAATGCCAAAGTTTATGCCGGAAGTCATTGGGGTCGAATAATTCTCCGAAGGGGACTACACTTTGTAAGGGTTGGACCGGCTGTTAGAAAATTGAGTCTGTAACTTGGGCAAATCCATTTGATCAATTTCATGCCGTTTCCTTGTATGCTCTTGCCATTAATCGGCGTTATTTTTACATCTTCCCGAGCTGTATTAATTAATCATTTTTAGAGGCGGAGTACTGATTGATAGGTAAGGTAGAAAATTCTGCCGAAAGTTTTGTTTTTTTTTCAACAAAGTTTCACATTATTTTGGAGAAAATAATACAAACCTTTTTGAATAAAATAATAATTAAAAAAATCACAGGCGATGGAAATTTCTTCAAACTCGATTTTTCGCATTATTTTTTCGACATACATGATCCCTGGCATGAATAAATTATCGAATGATGATTAAGCAGTTCATCGATAGCATCTACGAGCAGTGCAAGGTGGCCGAACGTTGCTGGGCCCAGTCGGTAAATCGCCACGGGTCGATGCAGTAGGAAGTGTTAGTTTTTCGCGACCATGGCTCGGAAAACATTTAAACGAATAAGCTTAGAAGAAAAGCAACTTTGTCTATCCTGGAACTGGTCTTGGATCTTTACATTTCGCAATCTCCAATTTATCGACCGGCGATGTTTGCTGGTAATTTTCCGAATACCAAAAAGTCTTGTAAGTTTTGAAAGTGCCGAATTTGAAGTAGAAGTTTCATTGTTCGTCGGCCACCGACCCTGCAGTTAAAAAAAGTCACGATAGAGATGTATCGCATTTGTCCTTATTTTTTACTTTTTATCGTGTTTGTTCTCAACGACATAGGTCGTTATCATTTTACGATTAACAATGAAAAATTTCTTCCACCGAAGTGCGCCCGAATGGTTGATTTTGAACTGACCCATTGGAGCGAACCTTTCGCATGATTCAATCGTTCCTCGTTTCATTCCCCTTTCTATTCCATTCCGTTACATCATATGATTGTACGTTACGAGCGACTATACTTCCATCGTTATTAGTAGGATCGATCAGTCCAATAGATCTGCGGACTCGTGTGCGTCCAATTTTGTTTTTACGTCGATAATTTTTACCGCAATATCCGTCGTACTTGCATGATTCGCGTATTTTGTAAAGATCCGTTTGCCAAAAAATGCGTCAAATTATACAGACAGCATGGCACTAAAATCCAATTGGTAATACAACAGTAAATACCATGTGAAACCGCATCAGCTTCGGGATGCTGCAAAGTGAATAAGCAAGTGATTGAAAAAAAAAATATTTCTTTTCTGAACCATACCTACTTCATATCACGTGGACCGTATAATTCGCAAAAATTGCCAAAATTGCCCGCACGTGAACTGCAATCGAATAGTGGCGTTTTCAATTTTTCTGCCCGACGAGGAAAAAATCCAAATTGAAAACTGTCCACTTTGACATTGGAAAATTGCATCAACGAATTTTCGTATGATCGAAAAAACTAGTTTTATCATGAATTATGTATGTTTATGAAATATTTACGTTTTGTCCAAAAATATTGGAATTCCCCATAAGACCGAACGGTCAAAATAAGTTGAGTTTTATTTTCCCGGTAGCAAGGAGTTTCTTAAGATTCTTTTTTAAGCGCAAAAACTTACAGTAATATACAGCCGAATACGCCGTCGCAGGGTGCACCGTCGCAGAATAGGAATTTTTTTTTCGAAGAACGCCCGTTCTTCGCCTGTTCTTTCGAAAAGTAAACCTGAGAGAAGGACAAACGAAAAGGAACAGAGTTGGTCAAGACTTGGAAACACTTCCTTCTCACGACAAAGAGTGTTGGCACCTTTTTCACGATGGACTTATCCATTTCGTAGCACACAGTCACATAGATGTTCTCGTCCTGCTGATATAAGGCTGCAGGGAATGACTCGTAGAGCGTATAATACGAAGGTGACAACGAAAATGATCATTTATTCAAATCACCGCCTGGCAATATACTTTGCTCATACAAACGGAATCTTTTCCCAAAGCGGATGAACTTTGCAAAAGAGCGGGCAGAAAGGGGCTTCGATGCGCAGACTAGCTACGAAATTTTACGAGTGACTAAGTTGGGAGTTTATTCACATGCGTACAATACTCCATACATAGAGGATGATTCAAATCAAATCGACCACGCTCACGTGTCCATTTTTTTACCGGTCCATTGATTGTTACGGATTTAAATATTCTTCGATGTTATACTTCATTTACATACGAAATTATAACTTTATCCCAAAATAGAAGAACGTGTCGACAGGAAATGCCTCGAAGAAAACCGATGTTCTCGTTGAAAACGAAATTGTACACGTAAGAATTTTATACGAGCTTTTTAACCAGCATCATTCAAAACGTTCACTATGTTTTGTGGTTTAAATTTATCCCAGTGAATTGTGGTCCCTAGTTCGACGGATTGTTATTCGGCGGTTAATATTTTTTTTTTTTACATCGTTTCGTGCTAACGTCGTACCCTATCGCCATTTTAAGATGACACTTAGTAATTTCGTGAAGAGCTAAAGTTGGAGGAAAAATAATACATTATTTGTAAAAAATTGCTGGTTACCGAAAAATTGGCGAAATGTAACAATGTGCCTCTACGAAATTTTACCCTTTGTCTATCAAGGTGTACATTACCTATATATACAAGATTTATATCATCTATATCATAACGAATATATTATACACCATAAATTGTTCAATGAGCGAACAAGGAACTTTCGCGCACTGTGAAACTTTTGTGACGGTCGGAATTGATTTACTTCCATTGTTCGTTCAATATCAATCCGATGTTCATGCGTACTGTCCAAGCACAGTTTAGCAGATGAATTATAAGGTGGTAAAAAAATCTTACTGTTTCATGGTAATTTTTCTCTCACTATTGTAGCAAGTATCAGGTGGACGCACAAAAAGACACTAAAAGATTACTACATTTATCTCATCGTAATTTCTCTCACAGTACTTTTTTAACTTGTCAGCACGCACGAACCCTAGAAATGTTAACATGTTACATCGTTATTGACAGTACCGTGGCTACTAGAATGCGGGCTTACGTGAGAGTTCGAACGGTAGTAAGATGGACATTGTTACGTTTTAAAAGGTGCCTCATATCGGTATTGAATAACCCTTGGTTCCAAGTTGGAATAAGTTTTACGATGAAAGTAAAAATTCGATTGGCAAACGAGTTTATTTCATGCTTTCCAATAGCAAAATTCGTGAATGAATATTTTTCGATATCCTGGAGTAACGATACAAATATATCCTGCTGTAAACATTCGCCGAACATATCATTTGCTATATTTTTACGTCGATTTTCCTGACAATATCGATATGACTTCACGCTACTATGAGAACATGTGTAATGCTTTTGCGCGTAAACTTCGCTCTGTGTATACCTGACAAACTTGACGGGGTTCTTCGAGACCCGATTTCAAAGGATCACGTTTTCGTCGCTAGAAGACCAAATATGCGAGAAAAAAATAGAAAATGTTTAGCAAAACTGTCGCTACGAGAAGTAAAAAGATTGTTGTTACGTCGTAACAACTGTTGACAAGGAATTCTCAAAATTGGTCTTCAAGAAGCGTTCATTTTGAACGATCCTCTACACACACGGGTCCACTAAAAAAGTATTTGGTTGTCGGAAAGATTGCCACTTATTCGGCTGTATACATGGTGTGCTATATGAATATATATATATATATATATATATATATATATATATATATATATATTGCCCGTTGGACAGTAACCGTAACGCAGCCTCGTATACGTGTCTCCCGGATCGTTTTTTATTTCTCCGTAGTGCATATATAGATACATTCGTCTGAGAGTAATCGAATCCGTCGAGATCCCAGGATCGGACATAACGATGCGAGAACTCCCCGTAGAACAACTATACCGTCCCGAACAAGAGAGCGAGAGATATTCATCTCTCTTATAAAACGAAGAGAAAAAATTATAGAAGACGCTGTCCTGCAAAACACAATCGAGATCCGGAGCTCCGACGACAAGAGACTTCTCTTTAAGGGAATTGAGATACGTTCCTCATTCCGGGGAGAGGGAGGCTGGTGGGATTCGCAGACTGAAAGAATTATACCAACCCCGTCTGACTGCGGTTAGAAATATCAAGACAAAGAAACCAGAGTTCGTCAGCCTCGTTAAATATTTCCTCAGAATAGTGGAAACTAACGATAAATCCAGCATTTTCTCTACGATATAAAATCGGGTATACGTCCTACTCGATATTAGTGTGAGCTAATTACATTATTTTATTCTTTACTCCAATCCCTTTGGAAAACTTGTTTCTCAGTATCGAAAATGGGGTAGGAATGGGAAATTTCGTGCACCAAGGTACCCACATTCCGCGATTCTTTCGGTACGACGCGGCGTGTACTGTCACGTCGACCGGGGCGGTAAACGACACAAGAGTTGGTTGTGTCGAGGGCCGAAATCTTACGACTGAAGTAGAAGGGGACACATTGTTCGCAACGATCAATTATAAAGCAACTTTTCCTCGACTGTTTTGTCTCGGATTTTCTGCTACTGGAGTAGTGTACAACTGGCTGTATTACAGAGAGCTTAGTCCCTTCTCGGAGTTATTTCAACTTTTTCAACACTTTACTCAACGTCACTACGATGCATTGTATATGGAATTGTTATTTGTTCTGGTCTGCTTCGATACCTGAATGTGGTGAAAATGGGCGAGAGAAAAGTTCAACGATTATCGTCCTCGAACGAAAATCTCAAGTGACGAATTCTTTTCGCCATTCTTTTCTCCGTAGTCGCGATCCTGCACCCTGCTGTCAAGTATCAACGTCTCAGGCGGGTATACGCGGACGGGAGAATACCAATGGACGCATCTCACGTTGTTCTTATACCGGGCCGTGTAACATATACTTGTCCCGTTATGGCACCCTCCATAGCTCTTTTGTACCGTTGCCAATTGCACGCACGGAAACAAAAAGGCTAATATCGCCGTATTGTGCATTTTTATTAGAGAGGAGACAAAGAGGCGTTGCGAAATGATTTTTGAAAAAAAACACTGTACAGTATGATGGAGCCGATGCTGTGGATGATTAAAAACGCGAAAAATGGTTTTCGAAGAGCAGATAGGGAAATGTCGACGTCGCGTCATTTCGCACCAGATAGCCCCCCTCCCCCCCCCCCCCCCCACAATAGACTGAAGAAAAAAAAATCGATGAAGCATCAAGCATTACCGCTACTACATTGTTTCAAAATAAATACTTAGGACGACGCGGAATGGTCAAGAAGCTCAATACTTAAGTGCCACATCATCAATTGAGTTCAACGAATTTCTACTTGCGATTCGTTGGTTCCATCCATCGTATATTCTGTAGCTTGCACCTTAGTACTACCATTTGTTTGGAACTCTCTTAAGGGGCTATACCAGTGTGAACGCTAAAAATTTGGCTGATTTTCGGGAATTTTTTGGAAGAAAAGTACTCAATTAAATGTTTCGAAAAAATAAGAATATATTTGGCTATATTTGACCTATATTAAATATTTTTTTTATAGAAATATATTGAGATCCAAGCGACTTATGCGCTGCCTTCGGAAGCGCCAAAAAAAGTTCCTCCACTGCTGACATGATTCCGGCCGATTGAGTAGCTGTAACCGAAAAAGGAACAAAATCGCTAAACTGGAAGGTATCTCCTGTACAATGACGTAGGATTTTCGAAAAATATCTAAACCTAACAAAATGGCGTAGTTATGAAAAAAGTCTGTTTTCTTGCCTATGAAATGGTTGTTTTTTTCAATGCCAAGTCGTCAATTTTCATTCAATCAAAAATATCCTACGTCATTGTATAGTACTCAGTTCAAATTTATTCAAGAGTACTAAGTTCAAATTTCAAGTCAATCGGATAATTGCTCTTTGAGTTACAATGTCAGCAAATTTGAAAAATCTCATTTTGAGAAAAACGCGTTTAAGGATTTAACTATCGATTTTATACCTATGAGCGGTTGCTCTTTAGAAGGCTGCAATTCGGGGAGTATTAGAGATACCGCCTTGACATTTTTACAGGATATTCTTGAAAGTATAAACTGTCGAAAAAGGCAAAAAAATCGATTTTTTAAAAGTGTCACACTGGTATAGCCCCTTAATCGAGTAAATTTATAAAACTCGAAATCCTGTTGAAACTCCTAGGATCGTTTTTTCGCCAACAATAAAACGCTGGAATTTAATAAAAGAGGAAGATTTGGCCTTTGGAGAGGTGGAAGGAGACGATCGATCAAAATGACACGTAGCTACATATTTGATGAAATTTATTGCTGAATTGCCAAATAAAATATTGGAAAAACGCTGCAAGAACCATATGAATATATCTGACAGCCCAATGCTGTCGTACTACATGAAAAACACATTTGATTTAAATCAACCAGGACCACGAGCCTCCACAAATGGAGGATCGATTATTATGTTAAAATAGATTGTGAAAAATAGGTTGCGTAAAAAATGAGGACATATTACGACGATTTAATCCGCGACATTTTTCTAAAGTTTCACTTCTATTCCTGACGCGCAGGTGGGGGGCATTCATCTATAATTTCCATTGTTAAAATGCAGGCATTGTATGATAGATTTGAAATAAAATGATCATCAAGTATTCGACTAAATCGAATGCGCGATAGTTTCTTTATGATCTATTATAGACACGTCGAGCTCTCACCTTCGTGACTCAATTCTTCGAGCTGTTGATGTAAATTGACATTAAAATCGTCCCAGCGTACGCTGAAAATCCACGGTAGAATTGCAATTGCCGTTCGTACCTTCGCTCCCGAGGATTTATCGTTTCTTATACGTTCTCTCGATAGATCCGAGAGCTCGAGTTGATCCAATTAAGGTAACCGGCTAACTCGTGAGGCGCGTGCAACTCGGCATGCCACAGCTCCCGCCCCGTTTATCCGTCCACTTGGATGATTTCAATGTGCGCTCAACGTGTGGCGTCTGGCCACGCGAGACATGTGATTTCTATCGGACCTACAAGAAAGGTGTGGTCGATGTACATCGTTGCGTTCGAAACGAACTTCAACTTCCTATTTCGTACGATCCTGATTCAATGTGTTTTTTCTTCTGTTTTCATTTTATTGTCTTGTCCATGTACGTAGCCGCTCGAGGGATGAGGTACGTGTGCCGCGATGCTTCGTCATTACACGCGCGTGCACATCTAACCAACATTGCCGTACACGATGGGCACAATTATTCAGAAGAGTTGGGCAAATGATCCGTCGACGATTGACTTTTCATACTGTCAGTGTGAAATTTTCTGTTTTCATTTTGCTTTGAAATACAACTAATTTCCTTCGAGTTGATCGACTACACTCCGCAACAAAGTACCTACACAGCCGAAAATTATGGCTAATCTCGGAGGTCGTCGCTGTTGAAAAGTACTCTCCATGATGGAAAATTTTTATTGTAAAATTTGGTCCTCCGAAATTGTCCTCAATGGACATTGATATAATGGTGACTCGATCGGATTATAAGAAGCCCCCCCCCCCCGCGTTGGGGTGTTGAATAGTCGAGGACGTTGAAATGATGGATAGTGGTCTCTTCGTATATTCGGTTGCTCCTTTCCACGCGGAGATAAAACAATTTTAATGGATGTTGATGTCGATCGAAGTCCGCTTTTCTTATCTCACTTTCGTCTCTCCTCTTGGCTATACTTGTTGCGCGCACGCAGTTCCTGTACGTTGCGCGCTATCTGCCTATTGACGTGGGGAAATAAATGACGAAGCATAGCCTTCTCTTCGTCTAAACAAAAATGCAAGGAGAATCCTATAAAGCGGAAAAAAATCGCAGGCAATATGAAAATCTATCGACTAAGGCTCGGCCAGACACCGAATCTAGGGTGATTTTCTCTTCGCGTCAAGGCAAACGAGAAGAAAAAGAACGAAACGAAAAGAATGTGCGCATGCGAGAGAGTTGCACGAGGGATTTGTGTCGGCGTAACGTGAAAAAGTTTCAATTACTCTGCCGCTGAAAAGTTTTGATACACCAGTCGATATTTATTGCCGCACTAAAAGTTACATAGCTGCATAAAAAAAAGATAACCAAATATACCGATTGCCTATATACACGCCTATATCTGGGCCGTTATTGGGTTAGTATTGGGCGTCATCGTTACTGATTTTTAATATCTGCCGTTATCCAGCCAACACTCGGCCGATGTACTGCTGCCAACGATTGGCCAAATATAGACTACTAGCTGTGGACCATCATTGGCTGCCAATTATTCGTCATCATTATTTATTTTGTGGTATTTGCTATTGTTCATCCAACGTCCCAAATAGGGTTTTACAATCAGCACAGTAATGGCCCATGACTGTTTACCAGAGAAAAAACGATGGCGCGGTAATGGCTATATAAACGGGCCAGATCCGCACCATGCATGGTTGGTAATGGTAAACCATGAATAAGACTTGGCAAAATATCATCCGCCCATATTGGCCCAGCAACGGCTGCCGGATCTTCTGCTGGAAACGAACAACAAAATATTTACAAATTAAGAATATAAAAATTCTAGTAGTATCTTTTTTGTTTTCTTATGCTTTATTTATGTCCATGTACATAGAATAATTGCATTAAAAACGCTTTCTGCATTGTTCAAGTTTTTACCTATCATCGGGATCGAACCTACGTCTTTCGTTCTAGTGTCGAGCGCCCTACCCACTTAGCCATCCTAACACTTACAGAATCCATTGTTTGTTCGTTCCTTACTTTTATGCCGATAATTCTATTCGTGACATTAAAGTTTACCAACAATTTGTTTGGTCCATTTAGGCTGTGAAAATAACTCGCTCGTTTTGAGTGAAGTTCCGAAAAGCATACTCCTCTGATCGAGCTGAAATTTTTCACCGAACTTCCTCTCATTATCCTAAGAAATACCCTTAACGGATTTTTGACGACTAGCAATAGTTTTCGAATATGTCGCATTGTAAAGTTTATTATTTCACGCCATACGAGTATATCTATATATCGGATAGATACCCCCCACTCCTCCGGCCTCGCAGCTTCCTGGCAAACAGTGCTCGCCCGTACGTGCATATCACTTGCCATGTGGGATGGGTTTATTTAATATAGTAGAAGCGCAGTACAATAAATAACTTTCAATATACGATATATCGAAAACTATTGTTAGTCGCCAATATCCTTTTAATGGTTCTCTAAAAATATTGAAAAGAAGGTCTGTGCAAAATTTCAGCTTTATCAGTCGGATATGCTTTTCGAAACCTTATCCCTTGTTTTTACGTATTACAGTTTAACGACCTGCATTTGCAAAACGCCCAAAAACAAACCATCAATGGCTGGAATAGATCTGGCAAGCCGTTCATCCGCCTACAGTACCCCAATGCTGATCGACGAATTATTGGCCGGTTATCAGCAAACCGTTTAATGGCTGAATGCTGGCATTTTTGTTACGACAGGCGACCCGAAATGGGGTATGCCCGATGTAGAATTGCCAATCATTGGCCCAGTAACGGCCTACATTTCTGGGCCGTGATTGGTTACCAATGATTTACCGTCATTATTATTTTTCTATGTTTGCCAACATATGGCCAATGTAAGATTGGCAAGCATTGGCCCCCTAACGTCGCACACTTTTGGGCCACCGACGAGCGCCCATTCCTTACCGTTGTTCGTCAATTTTCTCTGTCGAACGGAAATTAAAGAATCGTTTCCTATCAGCGAATTTTCGTTTTTCCACTATACTCCCGCTTCTTGGCGAGCGAGGGAGACAGCATTTAAACTTGATTCCATGACCTACAGGCGGTTTTTTTCTCCGCCGAGCCGCTGTTCCCTTGGTGAGCGAGAGAGACAACACTCACACATGATCCGATGACCACAGGCGGGTCATTTTTGTGCGGTCGGTCTAATATAAGCCGAACGGTACGAAAACGATACTCTCGCCAGTGTCGCGTTCCTACATTTTAGTCCCGCCGATTTTTCTGTGGTGTTTTGTGTCGTCTACGTTCGTTAAAGTTTTTGAAGCCCAGAAAAAATAAATATTATCGACTCAAAGGCATCGAGAATTGAAAAAAGAACAGTTCATTCTGCAAGAAAAACGTGATAATAATGATGATAGGTCAGCGTTGATGAAGTGGTTTCGGAAGAAAGCGAGATTGTATGTGCGTGTATTGCAGTGAGTGTGAGTATTCCAAAAAAATCATCCAAACAATACTGCGCAATTAAACGATGGAACAATTTTCTAAATCGCGAAAATATTTGCGTCATGTAGACGAGGAGAAATTTTTTTTCGAATCGAACAATTTGTATTGCTTCGTTACGAAGCGGAACAGTCGGTCAATGTGTTTTCTTACCTAACTGCATCATCAAATCTCGGCATTGTTACAATTCATAATTTTTCTCTTTCGGAAAAATTTATTTCTGCAACTCGGATAAAACAAAAATGTGTTTTTCTTTGAGACAAACACCAGTGTTACGCCATTGCCTTACAACATATGTGAGTGGTTAGAAAATGTATGAACTCGTGAAAAAAAGATAATGCATATTGGGGGAATTAAAAAAAAAATAATCGACCGCATATTGAACAGCCCGTGCGGAAAACTGATAGGGCATCCCTAATAAAAATAAGGGCCTTTCAGGGCTTTCCTAGTGCTTTCCCTAGTAGGCATTTCCACAATGGGCCCAGACTTGGCCATTATCGGGATAAACTTGTAGGGATTTCCACAATAGGTCCCGACTTGGCCATTATGGGGATAAACCTGTAGGGATTTCCACAAAAGGACCCGACTTGGCCATTATAGGGATAAACCTGTAGGGATGTCCACAATAGGCCCAGACTTGCCCAGTATAGGGATAAACAAGTAGGGATCTCCACAATAGGCCCAGATTCGACTGTTATAGCGATAAACCAGTATAAATAGCTTAGGCTAAATGGTTGATGGTATTTCAATTATTCAAATCGATTAATATACATCGATCGAATAATATTATCGAACGCAAATTGGAAAAAAGCGTAAGGGCATTAGCAAATAAAAAATCGACGATGAACACAAATATGCAGACAAACATCAGACAGTATTTATTTATCAAATTAAAGAAACCTTTTACATAGATACAAACAATTACTCATGGTTTCACTCATACGTGGAGTAATGCTAGCGCATAAGTGTGCACAGTCCCAACCGGTTTTCTCGACATTTTTATAGCAACTAATTTCCGCTCAATACTCATCATAGGGAAAATTATTTCTTCTGAAGACTTCGCTGATATTTCCCATTCATAAACTTCATCTGACTGTGTAGGATAAGTAAATAAATTGGTCTTTGTTTTCCAGATCTTTCCCTCGATGGAAATAGATTCTAGTGATTCAGTAGACCCATATATTTTTTTTATTTCTTCTACACATCCATTCCTTAGAATGGATTATTTTTGGTATTAATTTTGTCATGGCAGTTTGTCATAAAGGCTCACATGCAAATACGCAATCACATTTCTACGCGCGCAGACATACATACACATGTACTCACGCCCACACCTATGCACATGAACAATTACATAAAAACAAATACAGATATACCCTGACGCATTTAACATACACGTATATCCACTGATACGGATATTTTATGGCGCTGAAATAATTATGATGAGGCGCCGTTGAGGAATTTTCAGGGCGCTAAAATGGTTTTGATGAGGCGCCATTGAGGCAACTTATAAGGCCCCGGTCGTTGCGCCTTTAAGGGCCCTTGTTGACAAAGTGTGACCGGCCGCTAACGGCCCTCACGTGGCTTCCAGATTAGGGCCCGAATAAAGTTAGGGGAATATTATTGGGGCCCGATCACAGCCCCAACTCAATTTCCGCACGGGAGTGTATCAGGCTTGAATCACACATGTGTCTTCGAAGTCGTTCGTACTTAATTTGTTCATCTTCTAGACGCGCTATAAAGCGGTAAGAACAGGCAATTTCGCTTTGTTGATGTTTTTTGGGCAAACATTGTGTGCGAAGTTGTCAGCGTGCTCGAACGTGTCCCCTGTCCCTCTTTTGGCCGTTACCCCGTTACAGTTCAGGCAGTACGACTTCGAGCACAATTTGAGACGCTGTGTGTTGGACGCTCCGACTCAACCACCGGCTTTCTTCTTTCGCATCGTTTTCTTTGTCCAGCCTGTTACGCAAAATGGCTCGATGACTCGAATCCAACTAGCGTTCGTTATAAACTCTGTTCTTGTGCAAAATACACATCACAAGATAACGCGTCTTTATAAAGAACCTCTGGTTTTCGAATCGCCAGGTTAAGTTTTTGATGAAGCCTTTCCAGGGCTGTATTACGTGTCAGAATGGTAATACGCGTAACAATAGGTCTGTAGCCCAACGGTGTCTTTATCGACGGCGCAGTCTTTCCTCGATGTCAGAATCAGGACCAATATTGGAAGTGAGATGAGTTTCACGTGTATTTTTATACTTGCCGAAATGTTGATCAAAGGTCTCTTTCCTTGGGACTCCTGTTATAACAAACAGTCGACGTCTTTACAGAAAGAGGACGAACCTTGGTGAGTACGATGCGAAACTGGTGAAGAATCAGAGCTTGCCAGGATTTGGAACAAGGTGTCTTCAGGTTAACACAAAGGAGAAGATCACGAGTTAATTGTGTCAATGATTTAATTACACTTATATCAGTTCGTTACATCGATGTTATTTTAACTCGGATGCGGATAACACTCTTCCGGTTTATTAGCGCGATGGTTTAAACGTTACAACAAACGCGTTCGCGTAATTTACGGAGTTTCTTAATGAAAACTTGCGCGTGTTATCCCGTGTACTGTACGGCGTATCGCTAGCGTAGCAGCTAACAGTCGAGGTCTTTAAGAGAGAACCTCTTCGTAACAGTGATTTCACGATTCTGACTTATAGGTCGTCAGTCCCGTGCTACGCAGGGCCGATATTTGTCGGATAGCGATAGTGGGGCAAGGGTTTACGTGACTGCATTTCTAGGAATGCATCCGTGGGACCCATCGATAAGTATATATTCCCACGCGTTAGTCTGACTCAGTCCGCAGTGTTTCAAGGGTTTTGGACAACGGACTCACGCCGAAGGCGAAGCGCAATAAAATTTAATCTTATAAAATATTTATATAAACGTTGAGAGCTCGGGCGCATATGCAGGCCGAGAAATATCGATACTTAATCCTAGACAAAGTTGCTTTGTGCGTTGGTCGCTTGGTCACGTACGCAAGCCATGAGACATAGCGAGTTATATTAACGAAAAAATATATGAGCATATATTTTTATTTTGTATTTATATTTGTTCTTATTCTATGGATATGAGAATAAAGTATTTGCTCTAATTAAGGCAATTTATGCGGTTGGCTTAACACCCCCCAAGTTAGATTGAACTTCGGCGATAATGAATTTAGATGTCGAAGGTCTTATCTCTTTTGGTTCCGCTACAATATTTTTCGGGGCTCCCGATAGGTTTGATTGTTCTTGCCGTTCTGTCAAGTATTCTAGTTGTTTTTGACGTTTTTGCAGTTCTATTTTCGCTTTATTCTCATATTTCTTAATTTTCTTATTGGCTCTGGGGCAACAACATTTGAAGAGTCCGTTTCTGAGAAATTTAAGGACGGGCGTTACAGCTCCGCATCGCAATAGTACAAACAATATACCAGTTATTCCTAATGATGGCAAACCTATTTTAATGAGCTTATCGAGTAATCCATTCATGGTTTTCCAAAATTCGTCGTGTTTAAGTATGATACTGGCTTTTTCTATGTCTTTGCTGATGTCATCTAGATCTTGACCAATATTTTTTAGGTAAGTAGTGTCTATCTGGTTTGGCACATCTTTTATACGCATAACTAATTGTGAAAAGTTTATTGCCAAGTACGTTAGACTCGGATTTATCAATCGATATTCTTTTGGAATTCCATTCAGGATTGTTTTGGTATTGCCTTGCATTAGCGTACATTTATCCGTTGTTTTCAACAGTGTCACTTCTTTAATGTAAATTTCGCTTCTATAGTTCTTACATTCTACAAGTACCAGAACTGGTTTTTCAATGTTCGGTATTAACAACACTCCGCGATTATCGTATAATGAGATATAGCTCATGTTGGTGACGTTGATTTTACTTAGCTCGCATTGTTTGATGTCGCTTTGACACGTTGGTTTATTGATTCTATCGTAAATCGGGTGCTTATAGTGTGTAACATAGTAATTATCAATCTTCTTCATTCGCATAATCTCAATTTCATTAGTTATCATATAGTTGCTCCCTTGTCTTAACAAGTGGGAATATTTTGGAGCAGCGACGACATATGTATTATTGTAAATCTTTGGGATAGGTATGACGTTATACAATTTCCACTGATTATTTTCTAGTTTAGGGATCGTTAATTCGAAGATGAGATTGCTGCCTCTGAACAGTATTATTTTGTCGGCGATATCTATGAAGTGTTGCGCTCGCGTTTCGTTGTAATAATTGAACACATGGTCGGCGTTTGATTCCTTTAGTAGTTTATCGATCATGTCTAAAATGACTTCCGGTTCTACTAGTTGAGGTAGAATCTTTTTGGTTTCAATAGCTAGTATTACATTATTTATATCGAATAGTAAAGTATCTATGCACGACATGAGAGATATTAGGTACATACTTCGGAATTGCGCTTGTTTTAACATTTTGATGTGTTCTCCTGTTTCGGTAGCTAATTTACGAATAACTGCTGATTGTTTCTGAACTGAGGTTTTAATGAGGTTTACTGAATCCGTTACATTTTGAATGTTATCGTCGATCCTGTCTATGTCATCGCTAGTAGCAGTTCCGTATAGGAATTTTTGGATATTACCACAAAAGTTACAAACTCCTCTTCTGCGTCGTCTAGGAGTCAATATATCGCACGCAACAACCAGGTCTTGATTTCCTGTTTTTGTGATATATTCGGTTATTTCCTTTAAGTTTTTGAGCGTGGGTATTACTTTATTACGATTTTCCGGTGTGTCTTTAATATTATTGAGTTGTAAGAATTTCGTCTGCAGGTCATATATAATATCATCTCTTTGTAAACAGGTGTATCCACTGAGGGTTGGTGTTATTGTTCCCCATGTTCTGTATGGCATAGCGTCTTCAAATCTTTCTCTTAGCTTTTTTATTTTCTTCGTTGTCAGTTGTTTACTAAAAACGTGATCATCGTCTTTAATCCCAGGATTTAAGGTTGTTAACAGTTGAACTTGCTTCCTCAATTTATAGACCTTCAGATTGATGGGGTTTATTATTTCTTGGACATCATCTGACAGTTCTACATATTGGTCAGCTAGTTTATCGATTTCTTTATAGGCTGTATAAATGCTCCTAAGGTCGATAATTATTGAGAACCTCATTTCTTCACTATAGGTCACTACGTATGCCTGATATTCTTCTATGAATGAAGTGTTTGAGAAGGTTACCTGTTCGATAGTAAAAGCGCTGTTAATTGCGATGAGCGTGATCGTTGTCATCAGCAATGTCTTCATTATGTTCGTCATCTGGAAAGAATAACTTTATTCTATTTAGGTGGACTATTTTTTCTTTATCATCGATTTTTATCTTAAGGTTTGACTTATCTCTGTAAATTTCTATTATTTCGTATGGTCCTAACCATTCGAGGTCTAACTTATGTTTTTTACTTTCGTTGTGAAGGTAAACTTTCTGTCCCGTCTTGATCTTATCAAAATCCAGTTTATTTTTACTTTCGTTTAATCGTTTGGCTGTTTGTTCTTGTTTCAATTGTAAACGTTCGCGTGCTTCTGAGAGTATTGTGTCGTGCGTATGTGTCCACTTCTTTAATAAATCGTCATAAGTCAATGATTTTTTATGAGGTAGGCTTGATGGCTTTTTAAGTTTTCTATTAAATGCCAATTCGTCAGGTCGATATCCAGTTGCACTGTGTACCGAACTGTTATAAGCGAAGGCTACCAATTTCAATATATCTTTCCAATTGTCTATATGTCCCTCACACATGGTTTTTATTGATTCCTTAAGAAGGGAATGCATTCTTTCAATGCTCCCATTACTTTGAGGGTGGAATGCGGTAGTTTTGATATGCGAAATACCGTGTAATTGTTCGAAATCCTTCATTAATTTTGAATTAAATTCTTGTCCCTGGTCTGTTAAAATGATATCAGGGGATCCATGGATCATTATAAAATCATCGTTTAATGTTTGGATGATCTCCGAGCTAGATTTTGTCTCGAGTGGGCATAATACAATGTACTTAGTTAGACAATCTTGTATACTGAGGATATATTCATGCCCTGAACGCGATCTTTGTAGTGGGCCGAATATGTCTAACGCAATTTTTTCAAAGGGCTTATCTGGCAGTTCGGGTACAATAGCAGGAGCAATGTTCCGATTTCTCACAGCTTTAAATTTTTGACATATTTTACAGTTCTTAATATAATGTTTGACGTCTTCTTCGAGGCGTTCCCATTCCCTGTGTTCTTTTGTTCTTTGTATAGTTTTATACTCTCCAAAGTGTGAGCTTAGGTTAGTACCGTGGCTTTCTGCTATTATTTTCTTTTTGTCTATGTAGTCAGGTTCCTTGAAGGTCGAAAAGCAATATTCATACTGTGTTTCGTGGTCTTTGATACTAAAGAATCTTAATATCGATAAAATCTCTTCCTTCTCTGCTTTGGTCATTACATCATCTGTAAATATCCTAACATGTTTAGTTCCTTTGATTTTATTGATGGTAAGCTTGGATCTTACTTTATTAAGAATCTGATAGTAGAGACTTTGAGGTTTATTATTTGTCGGTTGGGTGATTTTTATCCAGTGTTTTCCTTTTACATTGGGTTTCTCTTTTAAAAGGTGTCCCAAATTGTTGGGGTTAAACAACTTGTATGTCGAGTATTGATAATAGTCATATGGCAGTTCTACGCCTAAATCAATTTGGGGTTGATCTGAAGTCTCGTCTTGATTCGTTTCGTCTTCGTCACTGAAACTCTCTAAATCTTTCATAGCGTTTGAGTCTCTTGGTCTTAAGTTGTAATTAATTTGGTTACGGCTTTCAGGGGTTTCCTGACTTTTCTTCACATGATTTATTTCATCATTCGTGGTGCTCATAGTTTTGAATTCTTTCTGAACATTGTCTATCATTGATTTAAGTTTATTAGGGGCTGTTTTACTCTGTTTGTAAGTGTTTCTCCGAGCTATTCGTTTGATTTTAAATTCTGTTTGCTCAATATTGCTGGTAATTATATATTGGTTGTTCCCGTACGAATCTGTTTCAATGTGATAAATGAGTTCGTTGTTAAATGTCTTGTCCTTGTTGTAGTCCTCAGGTAATTCCATATGTGCTTCTCTAGACAATGCGTCAGCTACTACATTATGTTTTCCCTTTACGTATTCGATGTCGAATTCATACTCTTCGAGTTTAAGTCTCCATCGTAATAACCTCGATGCAGGGTCTGGTTTATTAGCTAACCATTTTAATGCCTGATGATCAGTTTTTATTGTAAACTTTCTTCCTAAAAGATATTGTCTGAATCGTTTAACTGCCCAAACTATAGCGAGTAGTTCTTTTTCTGTTGTCGTGTAGTTGGTTTCGGCTTTATTTAACGTCCTCGATATATAAACGCATGGGTGTCCTTCCTGTGATAATACAGCTCCTAGTCCTTGATTTGAGGCATCAGTCGTTAATACAAATTTTTTCGTATAATCCGGATATTTTAATACAGGATCATTCGTGAGGATATTCTTTAACGTGTCGAATGCTACTTGACATTTATCCGTCCATGTTATTGGTCCACTTTTGTTTTCCTGATAATTTTTGGTTAGGTCAGTCAAAGGTTTAGCTATGGATGAAAACTTCGGGATAAATTTTCTGTAGTATCCTGCGAGTCCTAAAAATGATTTAATTTGCTTAGGTGTTTTAGGTATGGGGAATTCTTTTACAGCTTTGCATTTTTCTACGTTGGGTTTTACTCCGTCACGTGTAATAACATGTCCCAAATATTCGAGTTCAGGTTTCACGTATTCGCATTTATCTGGCTGTAATTTCAAATTTGTATCTCTCAGTCGATTGAAGAGTATTATCAAATTTTGATTATGTTCTTCCATGGTTTTTCCAAAAACTATTATATCGTCCAGATATGCAAAACAAATTTTTCCTATTAATCCTCTTAATGCAGTGTTCATCATTCTTTGAAATGTTGCCGGTGCATTTTTTAATCCGAAGGGCATTTGTAGGTATTCAAAGTGTCCTTGGTTAGTACTAAAAGCGGTATACTTTCTAGATTTTTTCTCCATTGGTATTTGGTGGAATCCTGCACTTAGATCGAATGCAGAAAAAACTGCGGCTTTTCCTAGGTCGTCGAGAATATCTTCTATAACAGGCAAGGGGTATGAATCCTGAGCTGTTTTTTCGTTCAATTTTCTATAGTCAATCACCATTCTCCATTTTGTCTTTCCTGACGCATCTTTTTTCTTTGGTACTATCCAAATAGGTGCATTGAATGGTGATTGAGAATGTTGAATTATTTTCTTTTCTAATAACTCTTGCACTTGTTTGTCCACTTCTTCCTGATGGATTTTAGGTGGTCTGTAAGATTTGATATTGATGGGTTTCGTTGGTTCGTCAATTACGATTACGTGTTCTGCTAAGTTGGTACTTGGTGGGTTGTCATGGTCTAATTGGAATAGATCTGAATAGTTCTGTATGATTTTCCAAATTTCATCTTTTTCTTTAATACTCTTTATGTGCTCCAGTCTAGTCTTGGTTTTCAGTTCCTGAATTCTTTTATTACTTTGGTTACTTTTGTTGCTCGTTAACCTCGGTTTTACTTCAAAGATTTGAATGTTTTTTGTTTGAAAAGTGATGTTCTTCTTTCCTTCGTTTGCTAATGGAATATTTACAATACCTTCCTTTATATGATGGATACTGTCTCCTTGAGGGGTTCTTACTAAGACTGTTCCTTTCCGTTTCTCTACTTCTACGGGGATAGTTATAAACCGTCCGGCAGGCACAGTGAATTCGGATGATTCTATTTCTTGATATTTTTTGTTAACTCTTATTTTTCTCCGGGGTAAGTCAACTATGACGTCGTTGTTTAGAATGAAAGGGGTTCCTATTAAAGCGTCTTCTCTAATCGGATAGTCTGATGGAACTATATGAAATTTGTCACGTCGGTCGTTAATGTTTCCTTTGCATTTGATAAACGTATATCCGAGTGTTTTATTTGTCGTTTTTCCCGTGTTAAAGAGGATGGGTTTTTTAACAATGTGCTTTTCTTTCACAAGGTGTTCTTTGATTATGTTAATGGATGCTCCTGTGTCGATTAATGCTGTTAAAGTTTCGAATGTCGTCCGTTCAAAGTTGAATTTCGCGGTGAAAAGGTGTCCTTTATCTATTGCGGAGATGTACTCTCGTCGTGGACGCTCTCGTCGTCGCTTGTGCTTTCTTGCTCTTCGTTTGTCGTGTTCACTTCCTGTTGAGGAGGTTTCTTCCGATGAGGATTCTGTCGAAAATTTTGGTTTCCTTTTTGGGTAGGTTTCTTCTTCTGATTGGTGCCTTTGTTGAAAGGACTCGGTATTCCTTGATCTTTCTTCTTTTGGTTGCAATACAGCTCAGTATGTCCAGGCCTTTTGCAATACGTGCATTTTCTGTCCGGATGATTCATTACCATAATATATTCGAGTGCCTTTTTCATTTGACTGGTTGTGTTTATCGAGTCAAGGTCGAATTCTTGTATATCGTTCTGATACTGTCGTTCTTCTTCCGTCATGCTTTCCTGTCCTTCCTCTTCGTCATGTGAGTCGCATTCGTTGTATTCAGTGTGGTGGACGTTTGGTTTGTTCATTGAGAAGAATTTCCTGTTTTCTTGTGGTTTATTACTGAATCTTGATTTTTCGTGGTTGAATCTGGGTTTTTCCGGTCTACGTTGGGGTTGAGGTTCATGAAACATTCCTCGTTGTCTTTGGATGCTTCTTTTGAAATCTTCGTGTTCTCGAGCAGTTGCTTCTGCTTGTGCGAGCGAATATATGTCCTTTGTTCTGAGATAGGCTCGTGTGTCTTCCTTGAGACTTTGCAGATAAGTCTGAATGATATCTTTGTCAGATATTTGTAAATATATGGTGATTGATTCATCCGTTTGATGAGCTTGTTTAAGTTCGAGTCGTTTAGCGTTTAACCAAGATATATAGATTCTTCGGAATCTGGTGTTATGCTCTTGGATCGTTCCCTGAGTGTGGATGCATGCTGTCAACTCGTTCATGAGTAACAGTGATGATTTCACTGGGTTGACGCGTTTTATCAAAACGTCTTTCAACTGGTCGTATGTATAAATATCGACGTTCGAAATGCAACTTTGTGCCCTTCCTTTGATTTTCATTGTTAATATCTTTTCCAATAATAAGCCGTGTTGCTCTGGCATTGTCCAATGTCGTGCTCTGTCAACTTTCGTTGTCCATTCTGAAATGTTGACTGCTCCTTCTCCCGTGTCTCCGGTAAAAATGGGTACTATATCAATAGTCTCCTTGGCTGGTGCGGTTTGGTTCGGTAGCAGGTCGTGAGGCATTCGATGTGGTCGGTAATGATTTCCTCTGGCGTTAGGTTGGCTATCAGCGTCTTCATCATCGTCATCGGGGTCGTCGTCGTCTGGATTTCCAGGTGGTGGTGCGCTGGGTTGATTTCGATTAGATCGATTTGGTGGTCGTCTGTTATCCTGAGGTGCCCTTTTGTCTAGTTGTGAGGAGGTAGGTTGCGACTCCTGTTTCTGTATAAGTTGTCTCATCATGGTTTCGAGATTTTTCATTTGGTCTTTTACAGTCTTTAGGTCTTGTTGGAGCTGAATATTTTCTGTTTTCAGTATTTGCATTTCGTATTCGTTCGTCTGGTCTTGTTGGTCTTTGGTAATAGTCAGAGTATTCATTTCTTGTCGGTGTATTCGTTTCAAGTCGTCTATACCAGAATTTAATTTTTGAATATGCTGTTCTTTTTGTGCAACAGTAGCTCGTAGTTCTAAGATGGTGTTCTCTAACCTTTCTTTTTCTACGTTATAATCTCGTAATATACTTTCCCTATTCTGTTGGAATTCTAGCCTCGTTTGTTCTCCAAATTGCTGTTTCTCTTTAATAAGTTTTTCTTCAGTTTTTTGGAATTCTCGTATTTTTTCTTTTAGTTGTCGATCGAACTGAACGTCGTAGTTCCTTTTTATTTCTTTAATTACTTGCTCCTGTCTATGAGCGTTTTGTTCTTGTAAGGCTTTGAATTGATCTTGGGTCTCACTGGTTTCTTTTTCAAGGTATTGTTTCTGTGCTATAATCTGTGATTGTAGCGCGATATTCGTGCTCTCAAGGGTCTCGATATGTTCGCGATAGCCTTGAGCGTCTTGCTTAATGATTTCTACCTGATCTTGTAAATATTTTTGTTTAATTACTTGGTTTGATTTTTCCCTTTCTAATTGCTGTTTTTCTGTCTGGGTCTCCTGTAAATTACGTCTGAGCTCATTTATTTCGCCGCATTTTGCTGAGAGCTCTATTTGGTTTTTCTGTAAAGTTTTTTCGAATTGGTTTTCGAGGTCGAGGTTTCGAATTTCGAGAGTTTTAATAAGGTCGTTCTGTTCAAGGTTCGCTTGACCTATTCGCTCTACTAGGGCAAGATTATTATTGTTATTTTTCTGTACGTGGACTAATTCAGAGCGTAATTCGAGTTGGGTTCTTTCGAATTCTAGTCTCTCAATATTAAATTGGGAGATTTGTTGTCCTTGCAGGCTGATTTTTTCCGTCAATGGTCTTATCTTGTTTTTTGATTCTTGAAGTGCATGTTGTAATTGTTCGATTTCTGTGTCGCGTAATTTCACTTCTTCTATCGCTTTGCCCTTTAAAGTAAGCCCTTCGTCGAAGTATTTATTTACTAATAGAGTGAGTTGAGAGTTGGTTACGGTAGCTTCTTCGAGATTTCTTGCAAGTATAGGGTTTTCTGTGGACTGTCTTTTTCGTGGTGGTCTGAGTTCATTAAGGCTGGATGCTTCTGATTCTAATTCTCTCGACTTAGGGATAGCGATCTGATTTTCTGGGCGAAGTGCTATGGCAAGATCTTGTTCTTCAATTTCCTCAATATTCTTTTTTCCTATGGTTACTAAAACATGGTTTAATGAATGAGGTATCTCATGATATGCTAATAGCAGCGGGTGATTACTGGGGTCTTCGTGAAAATTCCAAGTTATTTTTTCTATCTGCTCAGTTTTTCTCAGGGCGTATAAATCTTCTTTAGGTTCCCATTCAGGGTGATTTTTATAATACAGAAAATAACTGAACAGGATTCGTGAAATGTCCTTTTTGAGTTTCTTCACATGACTAGGGATTTCATCGATTACAATGCTTCTTCCTGATACACTATTTCCTGCTATGGACATTACCTTTGATTTTAGTTGCGTTTATGTATGTATATTCTTGTAGTTGATTATTAATCTCCTTTTTTTTTAAATAGTATATATAATGCTATGTTCTTATTCTACGTATATATTTATATTAATTATAATAAGTGTCAAGCGATGTTGTGTGTCTCAAAGATTCTTGTGATCAGAGATCCTATGTGGTTGAGTAATTAGATGATGATTTTTTTTTTCATGTTGTTACTCAAAATAATTCCAGAATAGGCGGTATTGGTCATAAAAGGTAAACTTCGACTAGCACCACTAGATTTATGAATTTACTTATTTTCCGTACCGCCAGGTCTTTTATTTATTGTAATAACGAGACACTATTATTTTGCCGTATCTGTTTTCGTTACTTTTGGACTGGACATAGCTTCCAATGCTAGTGGTTCTTTTAAAGTTAAACACACAAAATTACTTAACTACGTTGTTTGGGAATAAGGTAGTTACAACTTCCTATTTTTAATTTGTCATGCGCAGAATATTAACTGCGGAAAAGTTTTGTCGCAAGAGTCTCTAATTCCCTTACATAATGAGCGGGATTTTAAACTTACTCTTACTCAGTGTTCGTATACAATACTGGTCGAATGATGTTGATCTCGGTGTTCTTGAAGTGGCGAACGCTGTTACAACGATCGGTTGTAGACTTTTCGCGTCGATTGATGATCCAGCATACCGTCGGAGTTGAGGTTATTTTCTGAAGGCGTGTCTCCCCCAGTTTTTATTCAATCCTTCCCGTGCTCGTGCTCCTGCAGCGAAGTCTTATAGATGCGCGGTACGTGCAAGTTCCTTAATACACAATTGTCCGTCACTCACTTACGGAAAATTCAGCGTGGCAATGTCTTTTCCGTTAACACAAAATTAACTAAGTTAAATGTCTGTTTAACGTTCACTCGTGCACAGGTTTAATGTTCGTAGTTTTACACCCTCCGTCGTGGAGTTTCGGTAACCAGTTTTCACTTGACTTTTGGTATTACGATTTTTCATTGAGTAATCCTGGCAGGATCGCCAATTTTATGTTACGCAAAATGGCTCGATGACTCGAATCCAACTAGCGTTCGTTATAAACTCTGTTCTTGTGCAAAATACACATCACAAGATAACGCGTCTTTATAAAGAACCTCTGGTTTTCGAATCGCCAGGTTAAGTTTTTGATGAAGCCTTTCCAGGGCTGTATTACGTGTCAGAATGGTAATACGCGTAACAATAGGTCTGTAGCCCAACGGTGTCTTTATCGACGGCGCAGTCTTTCCTCGATGTCAGAATCAGGACCAATATTGGAAGTGAGATGAGTTTCACGTGTATTTTTATACTTGCCGAAATGTTGATCAAAGGTCTCTTTCCTTGGGACTCCTGTTATAACAAACAGTCGACGTCTTTACAGAAAGAGGACGAACCTTGGTGAGTACGATGCGAAACTGGTGAAGAATCAGAGCTTGCCAGGATTTGGAACAAGGTGTCTTCAGGTTAACACAAAGGAGAAGATCACGAGTTAATTGTGTCAATGATTTAATTACACTTATATCAGTTCGTTACATCGATGTTATTTTAACTCGGATGCGGATAACACTCTTCCGGTTTATTAGCGCGATGGTTTAAACGTTACAACAAACGCGTTCGCGTAATTTACGGAGTTTCTTAATGAAAACTTGCGCGTGTTATCCCGTGTACTGTACGGCGTATCGCTAGCGTAGCAGCTAACAGTCGAGGTCTTTAAGAGAGAACCTCTTCGTAACAGTGATTTCACGATTCTGACTTATAGGTCGTCAGTCCCGTGCTACGCAGGGCCGATATTTGTCGGATAGCGATAGTGGGGCAAGGGTTTACGTGACTGCATTTCTAGGAATGCATCCGTGGGACCCATCGATAAGTATATATTCCCACGCGTTAGTCTGACTCAGTCCGCAGTGTTTCAAGGGTTTTGGACAACGGACTCACGCCGAAGGCGAAGCGCAATAAAATTTAATCTTATAAAATATTTATATAAACGTTGAGAGCTCGGGCGCATATGCAGGCCGAGAAATATCGATACTTAATCCTAGACAAAGTTGCTTTGTGCGTTGGTCGCTTGGTCACGTACGCAAGCCATGAGACATAGCGAGTTATATTAACGAAAAAATATATGAGCATATATTTTTATTTTGTATTTATATTTGTTCTTATTCTATGGATATGAGAATAAAGTATTTGCTCTAATTAAGGCAATTTATGCGGTTGGCTTAACAAGCCAGTGCGTGTTACCACGTGGTGAATATTGGATTGCTCACTTGGAAACCATTGTGTCGTGTAACATTTTAAGTTTTTTCTCCCGCGTGACGCTTTATGTTGTGTGATCGAACCATCAAAAATGTCCGATTCCGAGCCCCAATCCACAACCAATAAAAAATACCGGTACGCAGTTGTGTGGATTGGAACGGAAAAAAACACTGAACTTGTGCCGTACTCATGGGTGTACAACGCAGACGGACAAGACTTTTGTTACTATTCATCGAAAAAATATTACAAATGTGTGGATGCGTGGTTAACATCGTGCGCCGACCCTGAGCGACATTGGAAATCGTTCACCGCGGAAGTACTTTCACGAAAGAGTATGATCTTTTCAACACTCTTTTATCTCGCGTATTCTCAATGCAAATATTTAAAAAATGCTAAAAATAATCTAACACTTTTTTTGTTAGTGTTAGATTATTAGTCCGACACTAACAAAAATCTATTTCTCGTGCGGGATCCGTTCAATAAAATGGGTTTAAAATTTGCATCGTTGCAACGCAACTTCTTTTCTTATATTTTTATCTCTTCAATTTTAGTATTTTACGAAAACATATTTTTCCAGATTCGAATTCTAGATTTCTTAATGAGACTCAACACATTATTGCGGGGTTTTCGTAAAGCTTTTTTTTGTGAAACAAATCATAAATTGAACTGTAATAATTTTCGTTGCAAACTTCGATCTCGTCCAATAAAATATATTGAATTACATTAGAGGAAGTATGTATTTCACTACATTTTATCTGATTATCAGATTCAGATAATAAGAGACGTTGAAAGCATCGATGGAGAAAGTTTTGCGCAAAAGACGCCAGTTGTCGTCTCAAAAAGGTCAATAAAAAAAAATTCTGAAAGATGTGCCACCGGCGTTTGTTTCAAGGACTGCCGTACATTCTACTCTCCAGAGAGGCACTTTTTTGGTGTCACGTAAAAAACCAACTATTTTTATTTTTCACCGCAACCAAAAATATATGCGTTAGAGATACCTATCACAATTGTATTGCTTCTCACACTCCATAGACGCGTGCGTTACAGACCATAGCGAAGATATACTCTTTCCTTGTTTATATACTGGGCACAATACCTAATGTACGTATTTTCGTGTAGCGAGCTGCTCTGCATGAGAGCAGTAATAAAAGTTTTCCGGCCGGAGCCTCAAGCCCTATGATAGGGATCGGCAAGGTGACATGGTAGAGATTCAAAATATCCAACCTTTATTGCTTCTCAGAGGCGGTCGAACTCTCAGATATTAGACGAAAAATAGTTCTTCTCTGTGCCCAAATTAGGAGAGTAGCCCTCCTGGCAAAGTGATCTCGCCCTTATAAAACTTCCTTGTTTCGACGACAAGTACGCGGTTTAGCCGAAGTTTTAACGCCGATACACTGCTCGTAATCCAGGTCTTCCGTAGAAGAGAGTGATCCGACAGTAGTATCGGACGCATATTATAATAAATTCAGTCACAATCAAGATTTTCACGCATCGTTACGATGTCCGAAATCCGGGTCTTCTGTAGAAGAGTGTGATTCGGCGTAATTATTAAAGTCAATTTATATTGTTTTATAATCGAAAAGCTCAAACGACCAAATATTTCAAAGTACAAGTTATTGTTAATCCGCGACCAGATCTTTAGAAGATTGTGAGAGTACGCGTGTGTGTTTAAAGAAATATTCAACGAAAGGAAGAATACGTTATTGTAAAGCGACGACACCGCTCCTGATTGTCAAAGGTATTTATCACATTATAAAATTGACTTGGAATGTACCAATTTATTCTTTTATCGAGTGTTTATTAAACTATTGTGTGACTCAAGACATTGACGTCCCTTTTTTTACCAATATCCTAAATCCATAAAAGAAACAAGATCTCTCGAGGTCTCACAGCAAACGTTCCCACATAATTATTATCCCGAAGACCACTCGTGACTCATTACGGTAGTAATCAGAGTAAAGCGTTTACCGCTCGACGCTTATAACTCTCAACACTCAAACGAGAACACCGCTTCACGTGGTAAGTTAAATATTTTCTACCATACAGGGGGTCGCGTAGTTAATGGATAACCTGCGGATAGGTAAAATCACAAGAATATAATCACAAAAATCACAAGAAAGAATAAAAAGGTATGTTTAGTAAAAGTCCCAGGGTCTTCAAGTTATCGGCAATTAAAAAAAAGTTACACCCTTCCTGACTTTTTTCGACGTCATGATCACAAACCAAAGAATAGCCTGAATCTTTTTTTTTATATATTATTCTTGAATAGATGTACTATCAAATGTGCCATGCCAAGTTTATGCTGTTGCTTATTTTTTTTTAAGAATCACATCCAATTTTGTGTTTCGTCTATACTTATCCCTTAAGATAGGCCCGTTGGGGTATCAAAAAACGTATGGGGATTTGACTGACCAACTAACAGATAATTTGCTAATTTCATTGGGATTCTAAAATGGTTTAACACATGGTATTCTTTTTTTTGATAAAAAGAATGTTCCTAATTAATATTAAGAAATTTTGTATTTATGTATAAATAAATGATTTATACATTTATACTTAAAATTATTCATTAGAAAAATGTTCAATAAAGAAAAAAGATTTCATCGTAAATAATGATAAATAAATAAATCAAAATATTCCTAATATCAATCAGGAATAATTGTTCAATCCAAAAGAAAGAATACCATGAGTTATACTATTTTAGAATCCCAATGAAATTGGCAAGTTACCTGTTATTTAGCCACTCAGGTCCCTGTACGTTTTTTTATACCGCAAGGGGCCGAACTCGGAAAACAAAAATAGTCAAAACAAATTTCGATTTGATACTTTAGAAATAAAAATCTAAGCAGCATCAGCCTTTTTCATTTACAATCTTCAAAATTATCTGCTAATTCGATTAAATTTATGTAAACCTTCATATTTTTGTTGTAGATACGCTTGTAGGAAAATTTGGGGACAGTAATGATGTAAAAAACTTGACGGAAAAAGTGGGCCGATGGTTATCCGGGGCTGGCGATCGAAATGGCGGCCGAGCCAACCAATACAAAAACGATTGCTGACAATGGAAATGCCGCGAACACCAGTAATGCTGCCATTGAAAAGTGCACTTCGGGCGAATAGTTGTCTTGTGACATTCTTTTTTTTCTGTTTCTTAATCATTTCGCGCAAGCAAAGAATTTATGTTGTTTGTTTTTCAAGTGAGTTCGAGTTTATTCAAGATGTTTATTTAAGTTTATTCGAGTTTATTCAAGTTAATTCACGATGATTTAGATTTTACTGAAATTTCAATACTCTAAGATAATAATTTATTGTCACCATAAAACTGATCAATAAACTGCATACAAGGTAACCTGTACATTTTGAAATTATTTATCTAGCTAAAGGGTGAATTTGGCATTGACAGATGAAGGGAAGGAGGGTTTTTTTTGTACCTATACCATTTTTATAGGGGCCAGTCTCGCAATCATTAATGGTTCAATAATATACTGCAGCAATGGGCCAACCTAGGTGTTCTTTAATGGGCCAATACTGGCAACCAATGCTGGGCCCAAGTTATCATCCGAAGTTTGTCCGTGGTCGGGCCAGTCGTGGCTGTGATTAGCGAGCCATTACTGGGTTCATGGCCCCCAATGCTCACCCAATAATAGGCCATTTGTCCTTTTCTACATGGGTCTCTTTCGACCATCGAGAATTGGGCGCATGACTTATGGTACATTTTTTGTCACGTTTACCCATGATAAAGTTTAACGGGGTAGCAGGAGCTCCATGTTCGTTTCTTAAAAAGTTGTGTACGATTCTTTTTCCCAAAGTTATTTCTTTTTTGGCTGAAAAAGACTAATGCTGGAAAATGCAATGTAACTCAAGAACTATAAGGTTTAAGAGGAAATGTCAGATATGTAAAAAGTGGCGTAAGTTTATACTGGATAGCCTGGAATTTTTGAAGAATTTTCCTGCGAGATTTTTTTGGACTACCCGTGCGGAAATTGAGTTGGGGCTGTGATCGGGCCCCAATAATATTCCCTTAACTTTATTCGGGCCATAATCTGGAAGCCACATGAGGGCCGTTAGCGGCCGGTCATACTTTGTCCACAAGGGCCATTAAAGGCGCAACGACCGGGGCCTTATAAGTTGCCTCAATGGCGCCTCATCAAAACCATTTTAGCGCCCTGAAAGTGCCTCAACGGCGCCTCATCATAACCATTTCAGCGCCATAAAATATCCGTATCAGTGGATATACGTGTATGTTAAATGCGTCAGGGTATATCTGTAGTTGTTTTTATGTAATTGTTCATGTGCATAGGTGTGGGCGTGGGTACATGTGTATGTATGTGTGCGCGCGTAGAAATGTGATTGCGTATTGCATGTGAGCCTTTATGACAAACTGCCATGACAAAATTAATACAAAAAATAATGTGAGGCGAACTCTCTTCACTGCAAACATTTATTTTTGAGGAACTATCGACTATGATAACATTTTTTAGAATTATGATAGCTTGCAACACTTAAGTTTGAAATTATAAGATTATCACATTGATTATAGTTATAGTCACAGTCTGAAATGAGTCTGTAAGGGTACAGAACGCGAAGGAGCGACATTATATGTCCGCTGTATAAAGTAAAGTATTAATAATTATTAAGTAATTGAATAAGTAATTCTCAATCATTAATATATCACGGGGAAAAAATACACTACGGAATTCACTTGTTTTTCTGCAAGGTCCACATAGATAAGTCATCGCGATGAGACTTAACGCATCCTGCGCCCCCCATGCCAGTCTTTTGCATTATTTAAACAAATATATTCTACTATACATCCATTCTAAGGAATATAAAAAAATAATGAGAATAAAAAAATATATGGGTCTACTGAATCACTAGAATCTATTCCCATTGAGGGAAAGATCTGGAAAACAAAGACCAATTCATTTACTTATCCTACACAGTCAGATAAAGTTTATGAATGGAAAATGTCAGCGAAGTCTTCAGAAGGAATAATTATCCCTATGATGAGTATTGAGCGGAAATTAGTTGCTATAAAAATGTCGAGAAAACCGGTTGGGACTGTTCATACTTATGCGCTAGCATTACTCCGTGTATGAGTGAAACCATGAGTAATTGTTTGTATCTACGGAAAAGGTTTCTTTAATTTGATAAATAAATACTGTCTGATGTTTGTCTGCATATTTGTGTTCATCGTTGATTTTTTATTTGCTAATGCCCTTACGCTGTTTCCCAATTTGTGTTCGATAATATTATTCGATCGATGTATATTTATAATTGATTTGAATAATTGAAATACCATCAACCATGTAGCCTAAGCTGTTTATACTGGTTATCGCTATAATAGTCAGATCTGGGCCTATTGTGGAAATCCGTACTTGTTTATCCCTATACTGGCCAAGTCTGGGCCTATTGTGGAAATCCCTACAGGTTTATCCCCATAATGGCCAAGTCGGGTCCTATTGTGGAAATCCCTACACGTTTATCCCCATAATGGCCAAGTCGGGGCCTATTGTGGAAATCCCTACAAGTTTACCCCGATAATGGCCAAGTCTGGGCCCATTGTGGAAATCCCTACTAGGGAAAGCACTAGGGAAGCCCTGAAAGGCCCTTATTTTTATTAGGGATGCCCTATCAGTTTTCCGCACTGGTATTTGCACTCGACACTCTGATGAGTAGGATGGCTTAACTAAAAAAGTATGGCGCCTATGACAAAATATCAGGAGAAAGTCTTTAAAGTTTAGATTATAAATTTGCTTGAATTTTTTCCGAAATTTTTCCACCGAAGCTCATAGAATCTTCAAAGAAGTTTATTGTCGTATCTCGAAAAGTATTGAGTTGGAAACAAAATATCAAAAGGGGAAATGGTGAAGTGTCTCGTTTGAAATACTTTGACATTTTTTCAAATTTTTTTTACATTACGTCGAAAACACTTCTAGGCGCAGACGACCAGAAAAAAAAAATTGTAAAACAAATTTTGAGAAAAATCTGAAAAAATGTCAACGTATTCAAAAGGAAACACTGCAACTTTTCCCCCTCTTGATATTTAGCCTTTAGCTCGTTTAGATAGTTTTCGAAATACGCCAATCAATTGTCCGGACGATTCACCGAGGGTCGGCTAAACAAATTTCAGAAAAAATTCTGAAAAAATTTAAGCGAATTTAAAGTCTAACATGAAACAAATTTCTCTTCCTGATATTTTCTTATAAACACCATACTTTTCGACTTAAGCCATCCTACTCAACAGAGTTTCGAGCGAAAATAGTAAAAAAAATCTCAGAGGAAAATTTTGAAAAAATTCCAGGCGATTTAGTATAAACTTACGCAAATTTTTACATCTTTGACATTTTCTCTTAAACTCTATAGCTCTTGGGCTACGTTGCATTTTTAAAAAATTGTCTTTTTCAGAAAAAAAATGAAATAACTTTGCAAAAAAATCGTGCGAAACTTTAAAAAATATGAAAATGGAGCTCCTGTTACCCCGTTCAAGTTTATCATAGATAACCATGACAAACAAATATTCCACAAATCATGCGCCCAATTGTCGATGGACGAAAAAAAATCCGGAAAACCGCTACATACAAAATTGCGTACCGGGTCGAAAAAAATCATAAAAAATATTTCAAAAAAGCAAAACAAAGCTAAATTGGTTCCCTTCAAAACGTCGTTCGGTAAATTTGATTGTCTTTTTTTTGACGAAGCTATGTAACTTTTAGTGCGGCAAGAAATATCGACTGGTGTATTCAAACTTTTGCGCGGCAGTGTATATCGATGAACGTTATCTCGCTGCTACGATCGCAATGGGAGCTATCGAGTTTCGATGAACGGAAAGTAAGAAAAAAAAAGAAAATCTTTTCTCCGTGCTTTTCTTTGGGGTCGGCGTTTACAAAATTTCGCAGATTGTACGTTGGATCGTGGAATGGCCCAGTCATTGGCCTGTAAAAAAACAGAAATACGTGGACAATGGGTGATTGGTTCTGGCACACAAGAAGTAGATACCAATCACTTTGGCCAAGGCTCAAGTACCTACGCAGGCAGTATCGAGTGGCTGGAATGTTGCTTCTGTTGAAAAAAATGTCCTAGACATTGTCAGCTATTCCACACATGTATGTACGTGACTTTCGATAGTCCGAATGACTCGGGAAATAACCGACGGATGAGCGAGGGCGAAGGTTCAGGGCGAATGCCCTGTGAATGCGGAAACATTGATGATGACTGAGCAAAAAACCTCACTCAACGGCGCAAGGGAGAAGAAGGACTGCACTCAGGGTGTGCAAAGTTCAGTAATTATCGGAGGGATACGCCCCAGACTGCGTTCCATTTAGCATCGGATGCGGTAGATCCAAAAGTATTCACAAATGCGAAGGAACGTATTTTTTCTTCGGTCGGGGCTCCTCGACCTCGCGATATTCGACGTCCTCTTTCGTCTTTTTCTTTTCCGAGGTGGAGCAGCAGCAGCAGCATTACGCATGAAACAATGTCGGTAATCTTGGTGACAAAGTTTGTAAATTACGGCTGATCGTTAACGGACTTGTGTTATCGAGAAATCGGGGAAGGACTCTCTTGTTTTCCCCCAGGACAAGGACCTTCCTTTCGTTCTTCCCAAAGAATATGTCGTTTCGGGTCGGAGTTTCATCGATGCTCCGAGTTTCATCGCGCCCCGTTTTTCCGCGAGCAACATTAAACGTTTGCCGATAAAAAATATTCACAGTAATACTTCTGATCAATGGTGGAAGGATTTCACGCAGACTCGGAAGGCCAGCAAACGTTCGTCCAGAAATTCGCGGAAATTGCCGCAAAACATTGGACTACAATACGTAAACGCTTACAAATTATAATTCCACCAAATCAACTGCTCCTGCCCTCTCGGGAGTTAAACATTATCTTAACCACCGCACAAAAAAACTTATGAGCGCCATGAATTTTAGCGTCTATTCCGCCACTCGTCCCGCCCACAATAATTCTACCACGAAGTTTTTTTCTAGACGAATTACATTTCCGGCAAACAAGAAGACAGACTCTCTCTCTCGCTCTGTCTCGCTCTCTCTCGCTCACTATCTCTCTCTCTCGCTCTCTCGCTCTCTCTCACTCACTATCTCTCTTTCTCACTCACTATCTCTCTCTTTCTCGCTCCCTTGCTCCCTCGCTCTCTCTCGCTCTCTCTCTCGCTCTCTCTCGCTCTCTCTCTCTCTCTCTCTCTCTCTCTCTCTCTCTCTCTCTCTCTCTCTCTCTCTCTCTCTCTCTCTCTCTCTCTCATCTCTCTCTCTCTCTCTCTCTCTCTCTCTCTCTCTCTCTCTCTCTCCCTCTCTCTCTCTCAAAAAAAAAAAGATTTCTTCATCCGCGACGTGTTCGGTACGGATCAGGCACGACGTATATATCTCAATGAGTTTTTATCATCAGCCACGTACCAGTTGTTCCGAAAAACTAAGGCTAGAGCGGTCACAGCAAATTTTAAGTACACGTGGGTTCGGTCGGGAGTTATTCGAGCACGAAAGGAAGATGGCAGCCCAGTGATGATAATCAGTTCCGACCAAGACCTCGCCAAAATGAATTGACTCCCATTGGTGCAGGAAGTTTTTGAGGCGAAGGTGAGTGCTACCACCTCACCTTCAAACGTAAATCGGCTCCACATAGCTCAATTTAACGCTAACTCCTTGCATGCTCACCTTCATCTTGTAAAGGCTTTGCTAACTGATAAGTTCTTCCATATCATTTGTATTTCTGAAACTTGGCTTCATGCACTGATACCAGACGAGCTGCTTAGGTTGGATAATTACCACCTCTTTCGAAACGATCGAGAAGACAAGCAAGGCGGGGGCATAGCTTGCTACGTACATAATTCACTTAAAGCACGAGTTATTGCGGCTTCTCCCTCTCAATTTTCAAACGAATCAGAATACATATTGCTTGATATATGCCACCCAGGCGGTGATTCGCTTCTTTGCGCGATTGTTTATCAACGGCCGAAAGGGCGTTTATTTAGCAACTTGGTAAGGGATTTCCAAAAACTCTCCATTGCATATACCAATATAATTTTAACCGGCGATTTTAATTGCGACTTGTTGAGGTCGAGTTTTGAGGCCTCATCTCTCCGTGAACTTGTAACAGCAAATGCACTATTTATTGTCAACACTGAGTCAACACATCACACGGCTACTACAGACTCGCTGTTAGATTTGTTTATAGTAGATTCCTTGGATAAAGTACATACATTCGCTAAGACCGATGCTCCATTTATTGCGGGTCATGATCAACTAGAATTAGCCTACATGTTCTCAGTTAAAAATTCTCCTTGACGTATCATAACACGTCGGGACTTCAAACGATAAAATCCGGAGATGTTCTGTTCTGATGTTGAGAGTGCTTTACAGGCGAGCTGTCCCGTCTTGCTTGACGAGAACACGTCGTCAGAAACCATTGAACAGTATAGTGACGCTGTAACCAATAGTTTATTAAATGCATTGGATGTACGCGCACCATTCCGAACGTTTAAAGTTGACAAACCACCAGCTCCGTGGTTCTCAGCAGATCTCAAACAACGGCTGCGTGTTCGAAACACTTTATATAAGCGAGCAAGGAGATCCGGGAGTATCCTTGGTATGGCTCTTTATCGACAGTACAGGAGCGTATTAGCGGCAGATATGCGAGCGGCTCAAAACCAGTATTATTTGCGGCACTTGATAAACATCAAGGATCCAGCTCGATTATGGAAACAACTAGGATTGATGGGATTAGTCAAATCCTCTACCGTATCTCCATTAAACTTTTTTCGCATTGGGGTAACTGATAGTGCTTTGGATTGGATGAGCTCCTACCTGTCTGGTAGATCGCAAGCAGTTCTGGACAATCAAGGCCATATCTCTAACTGGCTAGAGACTTTTTCAGGCGTACCGCAAGGTTCAGTACTTGGCCCACTTCCTTTTTTCGCTCTACATAAATGATATTGGAATGCATCTTAAATTTACACAGCATCTAGTTTTTGCGGATGACACCCAAACTTATTTGAGCTGCGCACCTGCTGAGATAGAAGATGGTATCACCAAAATCACACACGATGTTGAAGTCATTGCAAAATTCGCTACTACTAATGGATTGAATCTCAACCTCTCTAAGTCCAACGTGCTAGTCACAGGTAATAATAGATTTATCAATCAACTTGATCTGAACTCTCTAACCCCGATCCTAATTCGTGGAACTTCCTTACCATATGTAAGAGAAACGCGAAATTTAGGCGTCATCTTCGAAGCTGATCTATCATGGTGTGCGCAGGTAGTTGCAGTATCTCGTAAAGTTAATTTTTCACTACACAAATTGAAATTCCACCGAATGGCTCTCAACTGCGACTTACGCACTACTTTGATTATGTCCCTAATATTTCCGTTATTAGATTACTGCTGCTTGGTCATCATTGATGTCACGGCCGAACTTAATGATGTACTTGAGAGGCTTATAAACAGCTGCATTAGGTTTGTCTTTAACTTACGCCGTGATGAGCATATTACTCCATACAGGCGAAAGCTAGGTTGGTTGACCGTGCGATCTAGACGGTTATATTTCTTAGGAATTATGGTGTATAAAATTCGATACAATGACGCTCCAAAATACCTTACTGAATTATTTACGAGATCTGCTCCAGCTGCACGACTCACTCGGGGTTCGCTAATGCCGAGTGACTTTTTTGGTCCGCGCTGTCGGACTGCTACGTATCAAAAATCATTCTATGTCGCAGCGGTGTATTTTTGGAATTCCCTGCCACCTGACATTACTGCTTTGCGCTGCTTACCTATGTTTAAGGAACGTCTTTTCGCGCATTTGTTCGAGCTGGATGAGGTTTAAGATGTGCTTGCGATATGTTAGGGATATGTTTAGAGATACTCAATCATACTCAAATCGTATTATACATTACGTTCAATATTAATTACAATACAGATTATACTCATAATGTTTCCGTCCGATTTCTGCAAGATATGTTAGAGAGAACAGGACATATATACTTATGCTAAAAATTTGCCCCATAGTTAGTAACTAGGGCATAATAAATAAATATCAATCAATCTCTCTCTCTCTCTCTCTCTCTCTCTCTCTCTCTCTCTCTCTCTCTCTCTCTCTCTGTGATTTATGGCAATCTAAAAAACGTAAATCGTCGCTTTACCCCTGTGAACCATCCAGATCGATCGCTAAACCCAATATTCACGCTAAGAATCTCCTTCTATGCATATGGTGGGCTTTTAAGGGTGTTTTTCACTTCGAGCTGCTCAAACCTGGTGAGAGCATCGCGGCTGAGCGCTATAAACACCAAATGTAGCGTTTGAGTGACGAAATTGAGCGCAAGCGGCCTTACAGTGGGAAGTTTTGCCACACCCGGCGTATTCATCAGACTTGGCTCCATCGAATGTTCACTTGTTTCGATCGCTCCAACATTATTCGGCTGATAGCCACTTCAAAACGTTAGATGAAGTAAACATTCCATTACCGACATTATCGACTCAAAACCACCATCTTTTTACCGCTAAGGAATTCGCAATCCGCCTGACAGGTAGGGGAAATGTCTGAAAGCAAACGGAGATTACTTTCCCGATTGAAATGTACCTTGATTTCGAGTACATAAATAATTATTTTCATGAAAAAAGGCTGACAACTCCTTTGTGCACCTAATACGCTGCTCAAGAAAATTTAAGGATAAACAAATTTCCCTCGGTGACATCCAGTGGGCCATAGATCAGTGCAAAGTGCTCGTAGGACAATGAAAAAAAAGCATTTTAAAGCTCTAAGTGTCTAGTTTACAGTTTCTAATCCAATATTTTTTTGTCGCCCCTTACTGAATAATTACTTTGAAAAACAGCAAAAACAATTGTTTAAAATTCTTATAGCTTAAATTTTTTGGCAGGTTAAGAAATATTCTCAAAAATCAACAAAAGAGTCGTGTAAGAAATTTATTCAAGTTTTCATATCTGCCCTTTAATTCCCTGTGCGATCATTGGCTGCTGAGATATCAATGATCAAAGACAAAAAGATCCTTTTTCGTTCAGTCGGGTATCCCAGCAAAAAAATTGAGTAGAGAAACCAAAATAAAAACCAAATTGAAGCTGAATAAACAAGCTAACTGACCTATGCATTGATTTTACTGGAATAAATTTCCCGAGCCTGTGGACCCTTGAAAAAAAAAGAATTGGACTTTTTTTCTCGCGGTATTTCTTATGATGATTGCCCGATAACCGTAGCTCATACAAATTTGTTTGCCGAAAAATCTCGAAACTAGAAACTTGAAGCTTCAGAATGCTTTTTTTTCTCATCTCGATGCGACCATTTTTCACACAGACACAGCGCGTAAAAAAAAACTAAAAAAATGGAAGACATTTTCTGTTCTTCTAATTTTCGGACGAGGGTAGAACACATACAACTAGTCTAGGTGACGCACAAGCCAGAGTCTACTCACACATTAAATTTTTAGGTCCTAGCAAATTTTACTATCTAATTTTACTACAGCAGTAGTGGATAGAGGCCGAAACGGAACCAAAACTCCTACTACCAACAATTACCGACTGAGTTCAAAGACGAAAAAAAAGGTTCATTTCTGAGCTATCGGCGGATGGTCGAGTAGGGTTTCGGTACCGTTTCGGCCTCATGAGCGACTGTCGATGTCTCTACTTACCGACCAATGGTGAGGCTCGACTGCTTACTGATCGATGGTAGGGCTCTCCTGCTTACCGACCGACGGTGGCAAGTCCCCCTTCGCCCCACATGGAATTCGACAGAATGGGGGGGGGGGGGGGGGGTTAAACACGGGGACACAGGTCCGATTCCTAGCGAGGTCGCGCAACAACTGACAAAGAGTCGAAGTACTTTGTAGTAAAAGGGATTTCCTCCCCGCCAGAAGGAGGGGCCGGCGGAAGAACGAGGGGCGGGGGGGACTGATTTCTCAGGAATTGATTTTTAAATATCTGTGGGTGGTGAGTCATCGGGCGCTTGCTGTGGCTTGACAAAGCCCCCCCCCCCCTACCCCCTCGACCCCCCTTGCCGAGATGCGAGTTTTGTTTATACATTGACGTGTTGAAACGTGTCAGCGAATTGAGGTGTTGAATGATTTTTTTCCGAGAATTCGTTTATCATCGGCGGAAGAGTGACATCAATGAGTTTTGGGGTCAAAATAGCGGCAGAATTTTGTCAGATTTTTTCTACGAATTATATTTTTTAAGAGGTTATGGGTGGTGAGTCATCGGAGGCGTGACATTGTTTTTCGCGCTCGGACCCCCGTGCTCTCAATGCGGGGGAGGGAAGCGGGTACATAATCTTGCGATTCAAGATCGGACGCATCCATGAGAAAGAACTACGTGCACACGAGTGAAACCATGGACATTCATCAATAAAATTTGAAAAATTACCGATTTTATACCGACGAAGAAGCTCAGCGAGTTGTCACCCGGGTCGCATTATTTCTTCACCAACATACGGGCGGTCCACACCAAAATTGGCCAAAAGCACGTCGTCGACATCCGCAACGAATTCAGCGTGTTTCTATCCGCAACGATCATCAAGGCGCTTCAGGCTGATTCGACAACATTCGAGAGCATGTTGGCAGCAGCGCATAGAGGAGATCTACGCATGGTCTATCGCGGCGGAGAATTTCACAGCCTGAAATTCGTCAATTCAGCAACATTCCAGCTAATGTTGGTAACAGGGTACAAAAGGAATGTCTGCATGGCCTACATCGGTGCAAAGTTTATCGCATTCGTTAAGGGTCATACAAATCGAGAACAGCTAGCTCATATACTAAATATGAAGAATTATCTAGTTATTGAAACGTTGGACGCGGACTCTGAAGATATGGATGCATAATCTATAACGAAAGATACTAGAAAAGCATTCCAAGAAAACAAATCATTTTGGGTTCAAGATTGAAAAGCATGAGAAAGAGAACCCAACGTCTCGCTGTTTAGTACTCGATTTTGTGTATACAAAATCGAAGTTTTAGCGCGTGCACACTCACGCACGCACACACACACACATGCGCACGCAGGCACAAACGCGCGTGCGAGGTTATATAGAGATTTTTTCTGAAATACATATACAGGGTGGCCGGACCATTGACGTCCAAAAATAAAATTTAGGTCCCTTGTATCGTGGGGTATCCGAATAACCCCCATGTATGTCCCGCGACTTTTCATAGTTTTCCAGTTATGCATTTTTGTCTGAATTTGTGAGAATTTTCGACCTGACCAATAAAAAAAAAAACTTTTGAAAAAGTAGAAGACATTGTCGAGATTTCTTTTTTGCAACTGACTCTTCATGAGTAGTACTTTTATGCAAAAAATAATCGTGGATCAGGTAAAAGAGTTGCGCCCTCGTTTACGCGATCCGTTCTCGTAACGAGAAGGTATCGCGCAAAATTCATTAAACTTGAATTAAACTAAAAAAAATAAACCTCCAAATGTTTAAAACTTAGCTTTCCTGCAGTCATTTTTGGTTAGTTAACAAACTAAATAACCTTAGGAATGATAAAATGGGCAATTTTTTTTTTTAATCATATGGCTAATTTTTTTTTTAATCATATGGCTAATTTTAAGAATTTTCCACCTCGCTGTCTTTGAAGGTCAATTGTAGCCAAAGTTGCCCTATTAAGTACTACTGTTTTTTAATGATTATGAAAGCTGAGAGTCTGGCGCATTCTTGAGGCCTAATTAGGAACCATGAAGTCACCTGTTTAGATGTTTAATTTAAAGTTGAAAATTTAAGTCATAATTTACCGAACGTAATTTTTTCACTTTAGACCAACAGTTTTATAACTTTCATTACAGTTACGAAGCTGATTATTTTATGCATAAAAGTACTACTCATGAAGATACTTTAAAAATTTTTTTTTTAATTCGTCTGGTCGAAATGTCTCAAAAATTCAGAAAAAAAATGCATAACTCGAAAACTATGAAAAGTCGCGGGACATACATGAGGGTTATCCGGATACCCCAATTTTTCCAATTACGAAACAAGGGACCTGAATTTTATTTTTGGTCGTCAATGTTCCGGCCACCCTGTATATATTGGTGAGCCGTTCTGCATCAGTATTTGATTCATCGAGCAGTCTGGAACATGGACGATTGCGATAAAATTATCGATAAGTTGAGCGGTGCGAAGAACAATTTCTCTCACGTGGATGAGTGGCAAAAGTTCCGTGACGTGCATGGCAAACTCTTGGGGCAAAAGATGGAAAACGAGGGCTCGACGTCGGTCAAAAACTGCAACTTCCGTCGACAATAGCAAAATTGTTGTTATTGAGGGAAAAAATCGTGCGTGGAGTGAGTGTAAGCAGCGCTGGTGTAAGCGGTGCTGGTGTGAGCGATGCTCGCGATAAACTAAAGTAGGTCGATCTCGAGTCGGCATTCAAAAATCGGATAAAGACGTTCTGGATTGTGAATTTCGAGCACAAAGATGTGCAAAGTTTCCTCGGAAATGCGATGCACGTGGTGGTATCGAAACTGGACGAAATCGTGCGCGAGGAGGGTAACGTGAAGGTGGCCTTAGCGTGCAAATTTCACCTCATGAAGGTGAGTAGATACATACATATTTCGAGAGACGACGACGGTGACGTCACAGGTGTGGTGTAGTGGGTATCGTGCGGCGGCGCGTGGTGGGGGTGTCTGGCGGTCGCGGTCGCGTCACTGTGACATGTATGGGGAATTAGTGGTGGGGGAGTTGCCGGTGTCGGAGGGGTGGGGGGATTGGGCCCTTGTTCGGGAGCTCGTGGCGAAGTGGGGGTGGTTTCGAGCTGCTTTTCCGAATAGAAGGACTGGTGGTGTCTTCTGCATATATCGAGGACCTGTTTACCGCTAGAGCAAGCGCGTGGGGGCTACGCCGTGTGGATCGTACGGGGGAGGAAGGTCTTACATCGTGGGGAAAGGGAGCTTCGGGTAAAGAAAAAACGCGATAATTTACGTGAATACATGCATCGAAGTTTGTATTCAACATTTTGTCCGTTCATACATATTGTGTGTGTGTGTGTGTGTGTGTGTGTGTGTGTGTTGTGTGTGTGTGTGTGTGTGTGTGTGCGTGCGTGCGTGCGTGCGTGTGTGTGTGTGTGTGTGTGTGTGTGTGTGCGTACATGCAGATGTAAAAGTCGGCGTCTATCACACCTACTTGAAGAAATGAATGCAGTAGAAATGCTGAATGTGAAATAAAGTCCTCCCCCATAAAACTTATTTTATGCAGCTGTAGTAACAAAGAGGCGCGCTCTTCCAAAATGCCACTACATCCGGGTTTTGTTTTCACTTCCACAGGTAACACCGAGGTATTTATATATGCAAAGTACTCAATAATGCGCGGATGCCACCGCACGATTTTTTGTGTGAAAACCCGAGATTTTCCACACTTATACTCCTTTTTAACTGGTTCATTTCGTTTCTATGCCTCTACCGGCTATTCTTATAGTATTACAATATAAAAACACTATAGTGTAGACATATAGTGCACTCCTAAGATAGAGGAAAAATATGGGGAAAAGATTCCCAAATGAAGACGACTTCTACCATTCCAGGCTTCACACTACGAATCGAGCAGTCACTTTTGCCGACATCACCTCTTGGAACTTCCGTTGCAAACTTACGTGAAAATAGCTGAGAAAATTCCACAACTTGAACAAAATCTGCGCGATCAAGCCGCACTTATAAATTCCGTGGAAGAGTATATAGTATGGGAGCAACAATATGATCAGTGTGTAGAGTCATTGGAAACGAAAAGCCGAATTAAACGACCGCGATTATCACTCGGATATCCGCAATCGTTGGTAGCAGGAATCGCTCGTTTAGAAGGTTTAAAAAATGTTCTACGCAGACGATTTTTACATGCGGGTGCAAGAAACAGTGATCGTGGTTTGATCTGGCAAGAGATTGATACGGCGTTCGAAAATCGTGTCCTGACCGGCTGCGTCGTCAATAACAACCATATTGAACCTCGTCAGTTTCTCGAAGACGCATGTGATATGATGCTTTCACATGTGCAAGACATTACCAAGAAACAATTAACTGTAAAAGTGAATACAGTTTTCAATGATGAATTTGAGGCAGGTGACAAACGCGCAAATAAAAGTATCAACACGAAAAACTTTGAACTTTTTACCACATACAATTTACGTGGGTGGTATACACAACGAGTTACCGCACCTACTCTGGCATCTCTCGAAGATTTTCAAAATCGTGAGTAGAGGAACTAGAGCGGTTCTAACTCAGGGATCTCAGGGGGGGAGCGGGGCGGGGGAGTCGAGCGCGGGGAAGCTGGGGTATGCATGGCGGAGGGGGGGGGGGGATCCTGCATGCGGCAGCCGAGTGCGGGGTTCCGGCGGAGGGAAGGGGGGGGGGGCGTGTTAGAGAGTGGGGAGGCTAGTTTTTGGTGACGATGTCTTCCTGGCGATAGCTGGACCCGCGGGCGAGAGGGGAGAAGGGAGAGGGTTAATGAAACATACATTTTTGTTATTACAACAATCACTTTGTATTTTTAATTGGGTGTGTGTGTGTGTGTGTGTGTGTGTGTGTGTGTGTGTGTGTGTGTGTGTGTGTGTGTGTGTGTGTGTGTGTGTGTGTGTGTGTGTGTGTGTGTGTGTGTGTGTGTGTGTGTGTGTGTGCGTGTGTGTGACGTTGTCTCTTAAGAAGTTACGTAGAGGGCTAAGAAAAGGTGCATGAATTTATCCAGATGTTCTTTTTTTCAACTATCTCGACGGAGGCTCATGTCCGAGACGCTGTTATATACGGCAACGTTTCATACAACGGCAATGATGAGGCTCAAGTGCAACTTGAGCCTCATCATTCCATAGGTCCACACTTGAAAACCCATAAAATTTTACGCCAGCATGTGACGAAGACAGTGATCCACGGAAAAAAATGCATTTCCATTGTACAGGGCTTCAGTTTTTCATCTCTGAATGATAATATATACAAGGAGTGCAACGTCAAGCCTTGATGCCGACACTTGAGATCATGCAGGTCTGGACAAGTTAGCCCCATGGTTAAACTCATCATCGTCATCATCGGCGATATCAATAACGTCTTCGTCTACCCCAACTTCCACTTCGTCGTCATGGGCGATATTCACGATAACCTCCATCTCATCATCGACGAGATCGATCACTTCAATTTGGTTCAACATTTTTCTTAACTGATTTTCCGTTTTCCGACTCTTCCACAAGGACACCTCGGAGGTTGAAGACTGGAATGGCGAAAACTGCTGTTCCGATCCTTCTTCGGATTTCGATTTTTGGATCCTCATAGGCTTATAGTAGGGTGGGGGCTTATTGTAGAAAAAAACCTTGCAAGATAGTGCATCCTGGCCAGGGCATAAACGAAAAGTTTTTTTTCTTTAACTATCCCTGTAGGGGTAGGCATCTGCTGTCCAGAAAAGTGTGCACTCATAGAGGTGAAAGCTGGCCAGGCTCGCCAATCATTGACTTTCGCGATCTCTACAGAACCGCGTCTAGGTCATGGAGACTGAACTGGCGTATTATAAAGAGCATCTTAGAGTTTTTAATATATATTGCCACGTGTTCCAGTATGTATGAAGTCCAGCCTGTCACGAATCATAGCGCTCTTCGCAGAGCAACATCAAACCTATTCAAGTGACACTTGAGGCTATACAGTTTTTACCAAATCAGCCATATTCTAAAGACAATTTTTTTGTTCGTCGATGTTCAATGCCAGCCTCCGAGCATAGGGAACATTTTGAAAAAATAACATTCCGCTCAAGTAATGTCTTGGCTATCCAAAACACATACGAAAACGAGGTATTTATTACAAAACGATCAACTTTGTGGATCTATGGCCGGAGAATTTTTTTTTTTAGGCTTCGACCACTGATCCCACTGCATGCACCATTTGAGCATAGATGCACTCGCGATCTGGAATACTCACAAAAATACTTTTCTTTTTTGCTCCCGTTGAACCCCGATCGGCTCGTTCTGCGTGTGTATTTATTTTTCATGCTTTCCACGTTAGAAGATATCAGCGTGATATTGAAAAACTCTGGTGGAGGTGAATCTATTACATTTTCCGAGCTAGAAGGGAACGACAAAAATATTTTCTGATGGGAGACCATTTTTAATCGTCGGCAGCGCTCAAAAGTGGCCACACTTTGAATGAAGCAGTGAGTTCACATATCTCTCTGGCAAGACTTTTCAACTCGTTAATATGGAGAACAACAATGAACCATCAGAAGAAATCTTGCACAACCAAGCCACGCCCTTAAGTTCGATCGACGACTTTGCTGTGTGGGAGATACAGATCGTCGAGTTCATCGAAGTACTGAAATCGCAAAGCCGAATTAAGCGCCAACGATTATCAACTAAACATCAATAGTCATTGATAGGCCAAATACCGAATCTGGAAGGATTGAAGTATTTCATGTACAGGCATTCTATATGCATGGGTGCAGGACACAGCGGTGATGGGTTAATGTGGCGAGAACTGGACTTGAACGCCTGATGGTCTATACTTTAACTTCTGCTTGATGAATTTCAACAACGTGGAAGTGGTCGAGCTTTACAAAAGATACGTAATCTTACAATAAATGTAAATAAGTATAAATCAATACGCGTTAAATGTTATATCTCATTGCCACGGGAACTAAAGATTATGAGGGCTGCGATTAATGTGCAATCAAGAGATAATGCACGTTTCGCATGGGTGACAGTTACAGCTTTATACCCAGCTGAACGAAACAGTGACCACGGATCTTCTTACATGCATTATTCAACGGTATTGAATCTATCGAATATTGGATTCCCAATAACTATAGGTCAAATTTAAAAAAAAAATTGTGCTTCAAAACAATTTATCCATTAATCTGTGTACCACCGAAGAAGACATTGCTCCGATACGTATGGCTCAACATAAAAAGAAGAAAAGCATATCAATTTGCTATACATACAGGATACCGAAGATAACAATGTATGACATATCACATAGATAAAGAACCTGTCAAGCCTCGTGAGCGCAGAACAGAGACAACCATTAAAAAATATATGTATGCCATCGGTGTATGAAGTTAACACAATTACTATATCGTCATATGTGCTAGACGAATTAAACAACAATCTATTATTTCGCCGGTGTCGGCATTACTTTAGATCAACGGATAAACTGCAATCACATGAGATCGATTATGGAGCAATAAAGCACTGCGCCATCCGACTATCAAATGATACTAATAAGTGCCTTCAAATCATCAACTCCAATTGGAAAGCAACACATCCATTCACTGTAAATGCCTACTTGGAGTGTTTTTTTAAACTAATTATAGAGAGAAGATGAGAGTGTGCAAAGACTGATGCGAAGAACGTAGCAGAGGATATGTATCAATATCATGAAGTATTTACTATTGATTACCACATGTGTTTTTCATATGATGAATCACTATCATAGTATCGATCACATCAGAGCGCCGATTTCATATCATAGTTTGTGACAGAACTGGAAAAACTAGTGCTGTACATAAAATATATTTTCTACGAAAATTAATGCTCGTCATGAGTTAATTCTAATACCTTCACGCTATGGCAATAATTGTGCATTCAGTCATCATCAACTACTAGAGGTAGAAGTTGAATTACTCAAGATACAATGGCGTATGCCCCACGTAATATTAGATGAGATCAATAAATTATCATTACATCGACCATTGGAAAGTGGGCGATACTTGAATGTGGGTTTTCGCTCTTGGGATCTATACGACTGTCCATCGCTTCAAAGCACAACGAAACATTCATGGACCGTAAAAGCTGCCTCCCAACTAGAGAAACCAAAATATGTAATTGGTGCGGTGCAGACTTGTAAAAAAGATAATGTATGGCAAAGGACATTATATTATTCACCGACTGCAAACTCACAAGTGCTAAACTTTATCTCAATTCAGGATTCTTTTCTCAAGATGACTCGAATATGGACTTCAAAAAAGTTTCGACATTTTGTTCAATAGGTACTCTCGATTTTGTAAATACCATTATGACTGCAATAGTGATCGTTCTTTACTAACCATCGCTGAGTCTTAATGTAACGACCCTCTCACGGTTAATGATTGATCGCATCAGAAATATGTAATTAGTGGCTGAATCATAAAGATTCATGCAAATAAAATAAATGTAACATTATGTACTTTTTATTCTCCTTACCCCGTACTTAGTTATGTCAGCATCACCAGCTATCGGATTGTGCAACTGAAAACAATATTACTTTCGAATGTGAAACTCATTTTTTTTTGTATGGAATTTGATTGAAAATAAATTAATATAATCGCCCAATGATAATCGAAGACATTCATCGCTATACGTTCGTTAGACGTTCGTGAGCCGTTTGTTGGAAGTTTGCGAGGCATTCGAAGATTTTCGATAGTCGTTCATGAAACGTTCCAGAGACTTCCGAAGACATTCATACGATGTTCGAAGCCATTTGAGAGACGGTCGAAAACATTCACAAGGCGTTTGAAGACACGCAGGAGGGGTTCAAAAAGTTTCAAGAGCCTTTCTACGACGTTCATGAGACGTTTGAAGATGTTCGTGAGACATTCAAGAGACTTTCGAAAACGTTCATAAGACGTTTGAAGACATTCGTGAGAGGTGCGAAGACCTTCGGAGACTTTCGAAGACGTTCAAGAGATCTGTGACGATATTTATAATACGTTTAAAGACATTGGTGAGGGGTTCGAAGTCGTTTAAGAGACTTTAAAAGACATTTACAAGGGGTTTGAAGACGTTCAAGAAACTTTCGAATACGTTCAAGAGACTTTCGACGACATTCATAATACGTTTGAAGACATTCATGAGGGGTTCAAAGACGCTTAAGAGAGGCTTTCAAAGACATTCACGAGGGGTTTGTCCAAAGACATTCATAATACGTTTGAAGACATTCAAGAGACTTTCGACGACATTCATAAGACGTTTGAAGAGGTGCATGAGGACTTCAAAGAGTTTCAAGAGCCTTTCTACGACGATCATGAGACGTTTGAAGATGTTCGTGAGTTATTCAAAAATCTTTCGAAAATGCTCATAAGAAGTTTGAAGACATTCATGAGAGGTGCAAAGACCTTCAGTGACGTTCGAAGACATTCAAGAGATCTTTAACGATATTCATAATACGTTTGAGACATCGATGAGGGGGTTCGACGACGTTTTAGAGACTTTCAAAGACATTCACGAGGGGTTTGAAGACGTTCAAGAAACTTTCGAATACGTTCAAGAGACTTTCGACGACATTCATAATACGTTTGATTACATTCATGAGGGATTCGAAGACGCTTGAGAGACTTTCGACGGCGTACATAATTCGTTTGAAGACATTCATGTGGGGTTCGAAGATGCTTAAGAGACTTTCAAAGACATTCACGAGAGGTGCGAAGACACTCAGAAACTTTCGAAGACATTCCAGAGTTCTTTGACAATATTCATAATACGTTTGAAGACATCGATGAGAGGATCGACGATATTTTAGAGACTTTCAAAGACATTCACGGAGGGTTTGAAGACGGTCAAGAAACTTTCGAATACGTTCAAGAGACTTTCGAATACGTTCAAGAGACTTTCGACGACATTCATAATACGTTTGATTACATTCATGAGGGATTCGAAGACGCTTGAGAGACTTTCAAAGACGTTCACGAGGGGTTCGGAGACGTTTAAGAGACTTTCGACGGCGTACATAATATGTTTGAAGACATTCATGTGGGGTTCGAAGACGCTTAAGAGACTTTTAAAGACATTCACGAGAGGTGCGAAGACATTCAGAAAATTTCGAAGACATTCAAGAGTTCATTGACAATATTCATAATACGTTTGAAGACATCGATGAGAGGATCTACGATGTTTTAGAGACTTTCGAAGACATTCACGAAGGGTTTGAAGGCGTTCGAGAAACTTTCGAATACGTTCGAGAGACTTTCGGCCACATTCATAATACGTTTGAAGACATTCATGATGGGTTCGAAGACGCTTGAGAGACTTTTACAGACCTTCACGAGAGGTTCGAAGACGTTCAAGAGACTTTCGACGACATTCATGAGTTCTTTGACAATATTCATAATACGTTTGAAGACATCGATGAGAGGATCGACGATGTTTTAGAGACTTTCAAAGACATTCACGGAGGGTTTGAAGACGTTCAAGAAACTTTCGAATACGTTCAAGAGACTTTCGACGACATTCACAATACGTTTGATTACATTCATGAGGGATTCGAAGACGCTTGAGAGACTTTCAAAGACGTTCACGAGGGGTTCGAAGACGTTTGAGAGACTTTCGACGGCGTACATAATATGTTTGAAGACATTCATGTGGGGTTCGAAGACGCTTAAGAGACTTTTAAAGACATTCACGAGAGGTGCGAAGACATTCAAGAGTTCTTTGACAATATTCATAATACGTTTGAAGACATCGATGAGAGGATCGACGATGTTTTAGAGACTTTCAAAGACATTCACGAAGGGTTTGAAGGGGTTCGAGAAACTTTCGAATACGTTCGAGAGACTTTCGGCCACATTCATAATACGTTTGAAGACATTCATGAGGGGTTCGAAGACGCTTGAGAGATTTTCAAAGACCTTCACGACAGGTTCGAAGACGTTCAAGAGACTTTCGACGACATTCATGATACCTTTGAAGACATTCATGTGGGGTTCGAAGACGCTTAAGAGACTTTCAAATACATTCACGGGAGGTTTGAAGACGTTCAAGAGGCTTTCGAAGACGTTCAGAAATCTTCGACGACATGCATAATACGATCTTCGACGACATACATAAACCGAAGACATTCATGACGTTTGAGTTTGTAATGTATGACAGCGAATTGTTGTGAATGCATGACAGTGAAACTCAAACGTCATGAATGTCTTCGGTTTATGTATGTCGTCGAAGATCGTATTATGCATGTCGTCGAAGATTTCTGAACGTCTTCGAAAGCCTCTTGAACGTCTTCAAACCTCCCGTGAATGTATTTGAAAGTCTCTTAAGCGTCTTCGAACCCCACATGAATGTCTTCAAAGGTATCATGAATGTCGTCGAAAGTCTCTTGAACGTCTTCGAACCTGTCGTGAAGGTCTTTGAAAATCTCTCAAGCGTCTTCGAACCCCTCATGAATGTCTTCAAACGTATTATGAATGTGGCCGAAAGTCTCTCGAACGTATTCGAAAGTTTCTCGAACCCCTTCAAACCCTTCGTGAATGTCTTTGAAAGTCTCTAAAACATCGTCGATCCTCTCATCGATGTCTTCAAACGTATTATGAATATTGTCAAAGAACTCTTGAATGTCTTCGCACCTCTCGTGAATGTCTTTAAAAGTCTCTTAAGCGTCTTCGAACCCCACATGAATGTCTTCAAACATATTATGTACGCCGTCGAAAGTCTCTCAAACGTCTTCGAACCCCTCGTGAACGTCTTTGAAAGTCTCTCAAGCGTCTTCGAATCCCTCATGAATGTAATCAAACGTATTGTGAATGTCGTCGAAAGTCTCTTGAACGTATTCGAAAGTTTCTTGAACGTCTTCAAACCCTCCGTGAATGTCTTTGAAAGTCTCTAAAACATCGTCGATCCTCTCATCGATGTCTTCAAACGTATTATGAATATTGTCAAAGAACTCATGAATGTCGTCGAAAGTCTCTTGAACGTCTTCGAACCTCTCGTGAAGGTCTGTAAAAGTCTCTCAAGCGTCTTCGAACCCATCATGAATGTCTTCAAACGTATTATGAATGTGGCCGAAAGTCTCTCGAACGTATTCGAAAGTTTCTCGAACGCCTTCAAACCCTTCGTGAATGTCTTCGAAAGTCTCTAAAACATCGTCGATCCTCTCATCGATGTCTTCAAACGTATTATGAATATTGTCAATGAACTCTTGAATGTCTTCGAAAGTTTCTGAATGTCTTCGCACCTCTCGTGAATGTCTTTAAAAGTCTCTTAAGCGTCTTCGAACCCCACATGAATGTCTTCAAACATATTATGTACGCCGTCGAAAGTCTCTTAAACGTCTCCGAACCCCTCGTGAACGTCTTTGAAAGTCTCTCAAGCGTCTTCGAATCCCTCATGAATGTAATCAAACGTATTATGAATATCGTCGAAAGTCTCTTGAACGTATTCGAAAGTCTCTTGAACGTATTCGAAAGTTTCTTGACCGTCTTCAAACCCTCCGTGAATGTCTTTGAAAGTCTCTAAAATATCGTCGATCCTCTCATCGATGTCTTCAAACGTATTATGAATATTGTCAAAGAACTCTGGAATGTCTTCGAAAGTTTCTGAATGTCTTCGCACCTCTCGTGAATGTCTTTGAAAGTCTCTTAAGCATCTTCGAACCCCACATGAATGTCTTCAAACGAATTATGTACGCCGTCGAAAGTCTCTCAAGCGTCTTCGAATCCCTCATGAATGTAATCAAACGTATTATGAATGTCGTCGAAAGTCTCTTGAACGTATTCGAAAGTTTCTTGAACGTCTTCAAACCCCTCGTGAATGTCTTTGAAAGTCTCTAAAACGTCGTCGAACCCCCTCATCGATGTCTCAAACGTATTATGAATATCGTTAAAGATCTCTTGAATGTCTTCGAACGTCACTGAAGGTCTTTGCACCTCTCATGAATGTCTTCAAACTTCTTATGAACATTTTCGAAAGATTTTTGAATAACTCACGAACATCTTCAAACGTCTCATGATCGTCGTAGAAAGGCTCTTGAAACTCTTTGAAGTCCTCATGCACCTCTTCAAACGTCTTATGAATGTCGTCGAAAGTCTCTTGAATGTCTTCAAACGTATTATGAATGTCTTTGGACAAACCCCTCGTGAATGTCTTTGAAAGCCTCTCTTAAGCGTCTTTGAACCCCTCATGAATGTCTTCAAACGTATTATGAATGTCGTCGAAAGTCTCTTGAACGTATTCGAAAGTTTCTTGAACGTCTTCAAACCCCTTGTAAATGTCTTTTAAAGTCTCTTAAACGACTTCGAACCCCTCACCAATGTCTTTAAACGTATTATAAATATCGTCACAGATCTCTTGAACGTCTTCGAAAGTCTCCGAAGGTCTTCGCACCTCTCACGAATGTCTTCAAACGTCTTATGAACGTTTTCGAAAGTCTCTTGAATGTCTCACGAACATCTTCAAACGTCTCATGAACGTCGTAGAAAGGCTCTTGAAACTTTTTGAACCCCTCCTGCGTGTCTTCAAACGCCTTGTGAATGTTTTCGACCGTCTCTCAAATGGCTTCGAACATCGTATGAATGTCTTCGGAAGTCTCTGGAACGTTTCATGAACGACTATCGAAAATCTTCGAATGCCTCGCAAACTTCCAACAAACGGCTCACGAACGTCTAACGAACGTATAGCGATGAATGTCTTCGATTATCATTGGGCGATTATATTAATTTATTTTCAATCAAATTCCATACAAAAAAAAATGAGTTTCACATTCGAAAGTAATATTGTTTTCAGTTGCACAATCCGATAGCTGGTGATGCTGACATAACTAAGTACGGGGTAAGGAGAATAAAAAGTACATAATGTTACATTTATTTTATTTGCATGAATCTTTATGATTCAGCCACTAATTACATATTTCTGATGCGATCAATCATTAACCGTGAGAGGGTCGTTACATTAAGACTCAGCGATGGTTAGTAAAGAACGATCACTATTGCAGTCATAATGGTATTTACAAAATCGAGAGTACCTATTGAACAAAATGTCGAAACTTTTTTGAAGTCCATATTCGAGTCATCTTGAGAAAAGAATCCTGAATTGAGATAAAGTTTAGCACTTGTGAGTTTGCAGTCGGTGAATAATATAATGTCCTTTGCCATACATTATCTTTTTTACAAGTCTGCACCGCACCAATTACATATTTTGGTTTCTCTAGTTGGGAGGCAGCTTTTACGGTCCATGAATGTTTCGTTGTGCTTTGAAGCGATGGACAGTCGTATAGATCCCAAGAGCGAAAACCCACATTCAAGTATCGCCCACTTTCCAATGGTCGATGTAATGATAATTTATTGATCTCATCTAATATTACGTGGGGCATACGCCATTGTATCTTGAGTAATTCAACTTCTACCTCTAGTAGTTGATGATGACTGAATGCACAATTATTGCCATAGCGTGAAGGTATTAGAATTAACTCATGACGAGCATTAATTTTCGTAGAAAATATATTTTATGTACAGCACTAGTTTTTCCAGTTCTGTCACAAACTATGATATGAAATCGGCGCTCTGATGTGATCGATACTATGATAGTGATTCATCATATGAAAAACACATGTGGTAATCAATAGTAAATACTTCATGATATTGATACATATCCTCTGCTACGTTCTTCGCATCAGTCTTTGCACACTCTCATCTTCTCTCTATAATTAGTTTAAAAAAACACTCCAAGTAGGCATTTACAGTGAATGGATGTGTTGCTTTCCAATTGGAGTTGATGATTTGAAGGCACTTATTAGTATCATTTGATAGTCGGATGGCGCAGTGCTTTATTGCTCCATAATCGATCTCATGTGATTGCAGTTTATCCGTTGATCTAAAGTAATGCCGACACCGGCGAAATAATAGATTGTTGTTTAATTCGTCTAGCACATATGACGATATAGTAATTGTGTTAACTTCATACACCGATGGCATACATATATTTTTTAATGGTTGTCTCTGTTCTGCGCTCACGAGGCTTGACAGGTTCTTTATCTATGTGATATGTCATACATTGTTATCTTCGGTATCCTGTATGTATAGCAAATTGATATGCTTTTCTTCTTTTTATGTTGAGCCATACGTATCGGAGCAATGTCTTCTTCGGTGGTACACAGATTAATGGATAAATTGTTTTGAAGCACAATTTTTTTTTTAAATTTGACCTATAGTTATTGGGAATCCAATATTCGATAGATTCAATACCGTTGAATAATGCATGTAAGAAGATCCGTGGTCACTGTTTCGTTCAGCTGGGTATAAAGCTGTAACTGTCACCCATGCGAAACGTGCATTATCTCTTGATTGCACATTAATCGCAGCCCTCATAATCTTTAGTTCCCGTGGCAATGAGATATAACATTTAACGCGTATTGATTTATACTTATTTACATTTATTGTAAGATTACGTATCTTTTGTAAAGCTCGACCACTTCCACGTTGTTGAAATTCATCAAGCAGAAGTTAAAGTATAGACCATCAGGCGTTCAAGTCCAGTTCTCGCCACATTAACCCATCACCGCTGTGTCCTGCACCCATGCATATAGAATGCCTGTACATGAAATACTTCAATCCTTCCAGATTCGGTATTTGGCCTATCAATGACTATTGATGTTTAGTTGATAATCGTTGGCGCTTAATTCGGCTTTGCGATTTCAGTACTTCGATGAACTCGACGATCTGTATCTCCCACACAGCAAAGTCGTCGATCGAACTTAAGGGCGTGGCTTGGTTGTGCAAGATTTCTTCTGATGGTTCATTGTTGTTCTCCATATTAACGAGTTGAAAAGTCTTGCCAGAGAGATATGTGAACTCACTGCTTCATTCAAAGTGTGGCCACTTTTGAGCGCTGCCGACGATTAAAAATGGTCTCCCATCAGAAAATATTTTTGTCGTTCCCTTCTAGCTCGGAAAATGTAATAGATTCACCTCCACCAGAGTTTTTCAATATCACGCTGATATCTTCTAACGTGGAAAGCATGAAAAATAAATACACACGCAGAACGAGCCGATCGGGGTTCAACGGGAGCAAAAAAGAAAAGTATTTTTGTGAGTATTCCAGATCGCGAGTGCATCTATGCTCAAATGGTGCATGCAGTGGGATCAGTGGTCGAAGCCTAAAAAAAAAATTCTCCGGCCATAGATCCACAAAGTTGATCGTTTTGTAATAAATACCTCGTTTTCGTATGTGTTTTGGATAGCCAAGACATTACTTGAGCGGAATGTTATTTTTTCAAAATGTTCCCTATGCTCGGAGGCTGGCATTGAACATCGACGAACAAAAAAATTGTCTTTAGAATATGGCTGATTTGGTAAAAACTGTATAGCCTCAAGTGTCACTTGAATAGGTTTGATGTTGCTCTGCGAAGAGCGCTATGATTCGTGACAGGCTGGACTTCATACATACTGGAACACGTGGCAATATATATTAAAAACTCTAAGATGCTCTTTATAATACGCCAGTTCAGTCTCCATGACCTAGACGCGGTTCTGTAGAGATCGCGAAAGTCAATGATTGGCGAGCCTGGCCAGCTTTCACCTCTATGAGTGCACACTTTTCTGGACAGCAGATGCCTACCCCTACAGGGATAGTTAAAGAAAAAAAACTTTTCGTTTATGCCCTGGCCAGGATGCACTATCTTGCAAGGTTTTTTTCTACAATAAGCCCCCACCCTACTATAAGCCTATGAGGATCCAAAAATCGAAATCCGAAGAAGGATCGGAACAGCAGTTTTCGCCATTCCAGTCTTCAACCTCCGAGGTGTCCTTGTGGAAGAGTCGGAAAACGGAAAATCAGTTAAGAAAAATGTTGAACCAAATTGAAGTGATCGATCTCGTCGATGATGAGATGGAGGTTATCGTGAATATCGCCCATGACGACGAAGTGGAAGTTGGGGTAGACGAAGACGTTATTGATATCGCCGATGATGACGATGATTAGTTTAACCATGGGGCTAACTTGTCCAGACCTGCATGATCTCAAGTGTCGGCATCAAGGCTTGACGTTGCACTCCTTGTATATATTATCATTCAGAGATGAAAAACTGAAGCCCTGTACAATGGAAATGCATTTTTTTCCGTGGATCACTGTCTTCGTCACATGCTGGCGTAAAATTTTATGGGTTTTCAAGTGTGGACCTATGGAATGATGAGGCTCAAGTTGCACTTGCGAAGCGATAGGGTATGACGGTCCCTGGCACTCGACGTAAGAAAAAAAAGAGTCGTAAAATTTGAGACTTTCGGACGAGGTGGTGGAAACGTTGCCGTGTATAACAGCGTCTCGGACATGAGCCTCCGTCGAGATAGTTGAAAAAAAGAACATCTGGATAAATTCATGCACCTTTTCTTAGCCCTCTACGTAACTTCTTAAGAGACAACGTCACACTCACGCACACACACACACACACACACACACACACACACACACACACACACACACACACACACACACACACACACACACAATTAAAAATACAAAGTGATTGTTGTAATAACAAAAATGTATGTTTCATTAACCCTCTCCCTTCTCCCCTCTCGCCCGCGGGTCCAGCTATCGCCAGGAAGACATCGTCACCAAAAACTAGCCTCCCCACTCTCTAACACCCCCCCCCCCCCTTTCCCTCCGCCGGAACCCCGCACTCGGCTGCCGCATGCAGGATCCCCCCCCCCCTCCGCCATGCATACCCCAGCTTCCCCGCGCTCGACTCCCCCGCCCCGCTCCCCCCTGAGATCCCTGAGTTAGAACCGCTCTAGTTCCTCTACTATCGTGATAACGGATGGAAATTGTCGCGGATACTGGGCATAACATTAAATATCAACAAATGCAAAACAATGCGTGCCGGATGTCAAACTGTTTTGTCGCGGGAAATAATCCTGAAGAAAGCGGTGGTAAATGTAAAGTCAAAGGATAACGCATGTTTCGCGTGGGCAGAGGTGGCTGCTCTTTATTCAGTGGAAACAAACGTGCATCGAGTAACTTCATATCCACACTATTCAACTGTACTGCAGCTTCAAGGAATCGCATTTCCAATGACTCTCAATCAAATAAAAAAATTTGAATTGCAAAACAATGTTTCGATTAATGTATTTACAACGGAAAAGAAAGGCATCGTTCCAATTCGAATATGCGCCCAAAAACTGGTTAAACACGTCAATTTTTTGTACGTGGAGGATTCGTCGGACCACAGCGTGGGACACTTTGTATGGATAAAAAATTTATCCCGGCTCGTGCGCACGCAGCTGAACAAAACAAACAGGAAAAAACACATCTGCGATCGATGAGTAACGAGAAGCATACTCGAGAATACACATATGAGCAGGTATGTACTTCAATAATGTAATTCTTTCCATCGTTTTGTTATAGGTGTTTGCACTTCTTTTACACGGAGGCTAAATTACGATCGCACGAGATGGATTGTGGAAAATCAAACGACTGTGCCATTCGATTACCTGGTGAAACGGACAAATGGCTAGCGTTCGAAAACTTTCAATGAAAAGAGCAATTTCCATTTGTGATTTATGCGGATCTCGAGTGCGTTTTCGCAAATGTTGACAACAAAAATATACAGCAACAGCACGAAGTGTTTAGCGTAGCGTACTACGTACATTGCTCGTATGACGATTCGTTATCGGGATACTACTCGCGGCGCGATGTCAATTGCATCTTATGGTTTGTTGAGAAGCTTAAAAATTTAGCTCTGCGCATCAACGATATTCTATCGGATAGTATTCCCGTGGTACTTCTAACTCCGGATGAGCGGGCAAAATTTCGAAGAGCTGCTCAGTGCCATATATGTGAAAAACCATTTGCCGAAGACGACATACGTGTGCGTGATCATTGCCTTCTGACCGGACGTTATAGAGGTCCCGCCCATTCTAACTGCAATTTGAATTACCAACGTTATTTTTTCATTCCCGTATTTTTTCATAATTTGTCCGCCTATGGTGCACAGCTCATGATCGAGGAACTAGCCCCATCAGTCGAGGGGGAAACCACTGTGCTGCCCATAACTAAAGAGGAATACATTTCTTTTACAAAAACATTTCGAACGGCAGACAAGTCACATCCGATTCAATTACGCTTCGTCAATTCGTACAAATTTCTCAATGCGAGTCTGGATGACCTGGCCTCATTTTTAACAATGGACAAACTGAAAATTTTACGGTCGCAATTTCGTGACATAACGAGGGATAGTTTCATCCTATTAACTCGAAAGGGCGTCTTCCCCAATGAATATATCGATAGTGTAAACCGATTGGAAGACTATCACCTAGCACCACGAGACGCATTCTACAATACTTTGACTGGTGACATTGTAAGTGAGAACGAATACGCTCACGCCAAGAATGTATGGAAACGGTTTTCTATTTAAACGTTAGGTGAATATAGTGACTTGTATTTGAAGGCCGAAGTTTTGTTGGTTGCCGACGTTTTTGAGAACTTTCGCAATAGCTGTATGGAGCGTTACAGGCTCGACCCCGCTTATTACTATACTCTCCCCGGCTACACATGGGATGCAATGTTGAAACATACATGCGTTAACTTCGAATTGTTCACCGACATTGACATGCTATTATTTGTTGAACGGGGTATACGCGGTGGCCTTAGTCAGTGCTCAAATAGGTATGCACGCGCAAATAACAAATACATGGAATCATTCGATCCATCAAGGTCCTCATCATACTAGATGTATTTCGATGTGAATAATTCGTATGGATGGGCAATGTGTCAACCATTGCCCTATGCTGATTTTCGATGGGTCAATGAGTTGTCGACATTCGATTTATCATCTATCGCGCTAGATTCACCGACCGGTTACATTCTTGAGGTTCACTTAGAGTACCCGGAATGTCTACAAGATGCACACACGGACTTACCGTTTTGTTCAACACATGGTAAACCACCTGGTGGACAATACGAAAAACTCCTTGCAACCGTGCATAACAAGGAACGGTATGATATTCATTATCGCAATCTGCAGCAGTGTGTACAACATGGTTTCAAAATCACCAAAATTCATAGAATACTCCAATTCTCCCAATCGCCTTGGCTACGAACATATATCGAGCTGAACGTGTAGTTCCGAACCCAAGCAAAGAATAATTTTGAAAAAAATGTCTATAAATTGATGAATAATGCGGTGTTTGGGAAAACAATAGAAAATGTGCGCAATCACGTAGACGTCAAGATTTTAACACGGTGGGAGGGCAGGTACGCTGCAGAGGCAATGATTGCAAAACCAAATTTTCATAGCCGGAGTGTTTTTTCAGAAAACCTTATTGCTGTCGATTTACGCAAGCTCGAGGTGAAATTCAATAAACCAATATATGTGGGTATGTGCGTACTCGACATATCGAAGACATGTTTATATGATTTTCATCATGAGTACATGGTGCCTCTGTATAAAGAAAAATGTACATTGTTGTACACCGATACAGATAGTCTAATATACAACATTGAGTGTGAGTATGTGTACGACGACATGAAGCGTAATATCCATTGTTTCGATACGAGCGAGTACCCGGCGAGCAATGGGTATGATATACCGCTTGTCAACAAAAATGTTCCCGGACTTATGAAAGACGAAAGTAATGGTCGGATAATGACAGAATTTGTCGGGGTTAGAGCAAAAATGTATGCAGTGCGAGTCGATGGTAAAGACGTTACGAAGAAACTGAAGCGCGATAAGAGTAACCTCGGGGCGAGAAAGATCTTCGAGGATTACACGAAATGCTTATATGACTAGATCGAAATTACTGGTCAGCAAGCATGCATACGATCGATGTTGCATGAAGTGTACATCACCAACGGGACTAAAATTGCTCTAAGTCCACGCGATGACAAGCGGTATATCATACCTGGAATCATGAAAACGTTGCCATGGTGGCATTATAGGATACAATCGTAGGGTGTATTTTTTAAATTGTAGATAATGTTGTAAAATAATTGTAAGAAAGCTTGTTCTGCAAATAATCAACCCTGTGAGAAACGACGTTTGTAAATAATCACGTATCTCTGTTGTATATAATGAATTGGTTCATACATTTTTTTAACTGATAAAATGAAGAAGGGCCCGTTGTAGTTTGGCGAATCACCTAATTTTTCCTCACACTCTTCTGACACGCTTTTACGGGAGAGAGAGAAAGAAAGAGACGTCATAAAATGTAAAACATTTTTATTGTCCGCTCCACATCAGGTTTGCTTATTCAGCTATTGTGAGTATTGTCGAAAGCCAACCCCATTACAAACATTCGATTATTACGCTGCTACAATACTTTTTCAATGAGGTCAATTTCGACATATTCGACAGAATTCCGACATATAAGTAGCTCCTGATCGTACAAATCACCTGCAATGACTCCATCGTTATAGCCCGTCAGATGAAATGCTATAGACTTCGTGATTTTCTCTCGATATATGGCAAATATTTTCGCTGTCCAGTTCGGTGCGTAATCCTTTCAGAATACACTCTTAAATTTACTGATTCTCAACGCTCTTTATTGTCAATTTTTTACTTACATAATGATGCGGTTAACATTTTTTGCAATGGGGTCCTATGAAAAACATGTCGTTGTGGCAGCTTCTTATTTTCAACGTTGATGGTACTCAGTGTCACTTGCCTTATCGTATAGTGTACAGAATCATCAGACGCGTCTACTAGGTTATCAAGAATACCGATCTACCTATAATTACTACGTAGGCTAAATTGCATTCACATCTTATTCCTCACTGCACGATTAAAATACTCGCAAATGGATGCTTTTAAATTGCTATACCCAGAATACAGGCGAAAATTATACGTATTTTATTAGGGTTTTAAAGCGACCATTATAAAATTATTTTCTCAGATCAAAGTGCAAGTTCTGCGGTATGCGTCCCCTTGACAAGTGTTGACGTCACTGCGGTTCCTGCTTCATTACCATTTTTACTCCGTAGGCGTACGGCCGAGGCAAATTTTGAGACAGTATCGATGACGGTTAGGTGAAATTTATGTTTGGAGTTTTTACGCGCGTACGATGGAATATCGACGAGATCAGCTTGCCATGGTTCATCCAAGCCGCGAATGTTCAAAAGTAAAAGGTCTAGTAGCGTCGAGTTTATCAACGCTTCGCACAACGAATGAGTTTTTTATTTGAAGCACTTAAAGTAACGCTACCGACTTTGTCCTGATGTAACACCGGGATGACAGTGGTATACCGCACGAGGCAGCTTAAACGATAATTCGAACCATCTTGCGAGGAGCTCCCACGAACTACGCGGCAGAATCCGAGAAGTACTCGATGCTGTCAATATTTACGCAAAAATCAGCATCAAATCGTGTCAATTATCCACAGACACTTTAGTTAAGATAAAGCGCATCGTCGCCGTGCAAGGGCTCAAGACACCCCCAACGAGTTTATACTAAAGGAGATATCCATCACCAAACTTCACGACAAGAACGCTGCGGTAGTCGTTCTGAAACAAACAAAACATGAATTTTTCTGATCAATCTATCAACCACAATGATATTTAGAATGATACTAAAGTAAAAAGATAATACTCACAATCAGCCCTGTATACGGTCAAACAGGTTAGACACATGTCGCGCGTGACAATTTGATGTAGCGGTCCACCGCAGTTGGTGCAAAAGATTCCGCGTATGGCTATAAAGCGTTCGCTGTAGTGATCACATCTTTTGCGAAGTCCTTCAATCATTTCCTGTACATCAAAGTAGCACGAAACACAATACTTTGATCGATGATTTTTGGTAGAGTATGTGTAATTCGCGCAATATACGGCTTCCCGGTTCAGCCGATTAAGTTGACGCCGGTCCAGTAGGTCCTCTCGCCCATTATGGTATTCATCATCGGACCCACCGCCGTATGCGGAATCTGCTTGTTCAATATCACTATCCAGTTGGTCTATTTCAAGCAGTCGATGTCATCACGAGCGATCACTTCCACTTCGTCGTCATAATCGGCGTTGTCAACATCTATTTCGTCGTCACCATCAACGGCGATATCAGCAATTTGTACGTCGTTATCATCGGCGATATCAACAGCTTGTACTTCGTCATCATTATTGTCGATATCCACCACATCCATTTCATTATCAACGACTAGATCGATCACTTCACGAATTTGGCTAACCATTATTTCACTTTTCTTCGTTCTGCGACTCTTTCGTTTCAGAATGACACCTCGGAGGTTGGAGACTGGAATGGTGAAAACTGCGTTCACGATACTTTTTGAAATTTCGGTGTTTGGATCCTCATAGGGTTGAAGTGTGGTGGGGATGGCCAATACGACGTGTACACGGTTTTCCTATTCAACATGTAGGAATTAGTCAGGAAGTGTGGAAAAAATTAACCTTCCAAGAGCTCGCACCCCCACCATACCTCAACCCTATGAGGATCCGAAAACCGAAATTTCGAAAAGTATCGTGAACGCAGTTTTCACCATTCCAGTCTCCAACCTCCGAGGTGTCATTCTGAAACGAAAGAGTCGCAGAACGAAGAAAAGTGAAATGATGGTTAGCCAAATTCGTGAAGTGATCGATCTAGTCGTTGATAATGAAATGGAGGTGGTGGATATCGACGATAATGACGACAAAGTACAGGCTGTTGATATCGCCGATGATAACGACGTACAAATTGGTGATATCGCCGTTGATGGTGACGACGAAATAGATGTTGACAACGCCGATTATGACGACGAAGTAGAAGTGATCGCTCGTGATGACATCGACTGTTTGAAATAGACGAACTGGATAGTGATATTGAACAGGCAGATTCCGCATACGGCGGTGGGTCGGATGATGAATACCATGATGTGCGAGAGGACCTACTGGACCGCCGTCAACTCAATCGGCTGAACCGGGAAGCCGTATATTGCGTGAATTACACATACTTTACCGAAAATCATCGATCAAAGTATTGTCTTTCTTGCTACTTCGATGTACGGGAAATGTTTGAAGGACTTCGCAAAAGATGTGGTCACTACAGCGAACGCTTTATAGCCATGCGCGGAATCTTTTGCACCAACTGCGGTGGACCGCTACATCAAATTGTCACGCGCGACATGTGTTCAACCTGTTTGAACGTATACAGGGCTGATTGTGAGTATTATCTTTTTATTTTAGTATCATTCTAAATATCATTGTGTTTGATAGATTGATAAGAAAAATGCATGTTTTGTGTGTTTCAGAATGACTACCGCAGCGTTCCTGTCGTGAAGTTTGGTGATGGATATCTCCTTTAGTATAAACTCGATTCCGCCGCGTAGATCGTGGGAGCTCCTCGCAAGATGGTTCGAATTATCGTTCAAGCTGCCTCGTGCGGTATACCACTGTCATCCCAGTGTTACATCGGAAGGACAAAGTCGGTAGCGTTACTTTAAGTGCTTCAAATAAAAAACTCGTTCGTTGTGCGAAGCGTTGATGAACTCGACGCTACTAGACCTTTTACTTGTGAACATTCGCGGCTTGGATGAACCATGGCAAGCTGATCTCGTCGATATTCCATCGTACGCGCGTAAAAACTCCAAACATAAATTTCACCTAACCGTCATCGATACTGTCTCAAAATTTCCCTCGGCAGTACGCCTACGGAGCAAGAATGGTAATGATGCAGGAACCGCAGTGACGTCAACACTTGTCAAGGGGACGCATACCGCAGAACTTGCACTTTGATCAGGGAAAATAATTTTATAATGATCGCTTCAAAACCCTAATAAAAAAAACGTATAATTTTCGCCTGTAATCTGGGTATAGCAATTTAAAAGCATCCATTTGCGAGTATTTTAATCGTGAAGTGAGGAATTAGATGTGAATGCAATTTAGCCTACGTAGTAATTATAGGTAGATCGGTATTCTTGATAACCTAGTAGACGCGTCTGATGATTTTGTACACTATACGATAAGGCAGGTGAAACTGAGTAGCATCAACGTTGAAAATGAGAAGCTGCCACAACAACGTATTTTTAATAGGACCCCATTTCAAAAAATTTTAACCGCATCATTATGTAAGTAAAAAATTGACAATAAAGAGCGTTGAGAATCAGTAAATTTAAGAGTGTATTCTGAAAGGATTACGCACCGACCTGGACAGCGAAAATATTTGCTATATATCGAGAGAAAATCACGAAGTCTGTAGCATTTCATCTGACGGGCTATAACGATGGAGTCGTTGCAGGTGATTTGTAGGATCAGGAGCTACTTATATGTCGAAATTATCTCGAATTTGTCGAAATTGATCTCATTGAAAAAGTATTGTGGCAGCGTAATAATCGTATGTTTGTAATGGGGTTGGCTTTCGACAATACTCACAATAGCTGAATAAGCGAAACCTGATGTGGAGCGGACAATAAAAATGTTTTACATTTTATGACGCCTTTTTCTTTCTCTCTCTCCCGTAGAAGCGTGTCAGGAGAGTGTGAGGAAAAATTAGGTGATTCGCCAAACTACAACGGGCCCTTCTTCATTTTCCCAGTTGAAAAAATATATGAACCAATTTATTATATATAACAGACAAACGTGATTATGTACAAACGTCATTTCTCACAGGGTTGATTATTTGCAGAACAAGCTGTTTTACAATTATTTTACAAGATTATCTACAATTAAAAAAATACACCCTACGATTGTATCCTATAATGCCTCCATGGTAACGTTTTCGTGGTTCCAGATATGATATCCCGTTTGTCATCGGGTGGACTTAGAGAAATGTTTGTCTCGATGGTGGTTCACTTCATGCAACATCGATCGTATGCATGCTTGCTGACCAGTCATTTCGATCTGGTCATATAAGCATTTCGTGTAATCCTCGAAGGAGATCTTTCTCGCCCCGATGTTACTCTTATCGCGCTTCAGTTTCTTCATAACGTCTTTACCATCGACTCACACTGCATACATTTTTGATCTAACCCCCACGAATTCCGTCAGTATCCGACCATTATTTTCGTCTTTCATAAGTCCGGGAACATTTTTGTTGACAAGCGGTATATCATACCCATTGCTCGCCGGGTACTCGCTCGTATCGAAACGATGGATATTACGCTTCATGTCGTCGTACACATCCTCACACTCAATGTTGTATGTTAGACTATCCGTATCGGTGTACAACATTGTACCCTTTTCTTTATACAGAGGCACCATGTACTCATGATGAATCATATAAACATGTTTTCGATATGTCGATTATGCACATACCCACATATATTGGTTTCTTGAATTTCACCTCGAGCTTGCGTAATTTGACAGCAATAAGGTTTTCTGAAAAAACACTCCGGCTATTAAAATATCGTTTTGCAATCATTGCCTCTGCACCGTACCTGTCCTCCCACCGTGTTAAAATCTTGACGTCTATGTGATTGCGCATATTTTCTATTGTTTTCCCAAACACCGCATTAATCATTAATTTATAGAGATTTTTTTCAAAATTATTCTTTGCTGGGGTTCGGAACTGCACGTTCAGCTCGATATATGTTCGTAGCCAGGGCGATTGGGAGAATTGGAGTATTCTATGAATTTTGGTGATTTTGAGACCATGTCGTACACACTGCTGCAGATTGCGATAATGAATAACATACCGTTCCTTGTTATGCACGGTTGCAAGGAGTTTTTCGTATTGTCCACCAGGTGGTTTACCATGCGTTGAACAAAACGGTAAGTCCGTGTGTGCATCTTGTAGACATCCCGGGTACTCTAAGTCAACCTCAAGAATGTAACCGGTCGGTGAATCTAGCGCGATAGATGATAAATCGAATGTGGACAACTCATCGACTCATCCAAAATCAGCATAGGGCAATGGTTGACACATTGCCCATCCATACGAACTATTCACATAGAAATACATCTAGTATGATGAGGACCTTGATGGATCAAATGATTCCATGTATTTGCTACTGGCGCGCGCATACCTATTTGAGCACTGACTTAGGCCACCGCGTATACCCCGTTCGACAAATAATACCATGTCAATGTCGGTGAACAATTCGAAGTTAACGCATGTATGTTTCAACACTGCATCCCATGTGTAGCCGGGGAGAGTATAGTAATAAGCGGGGTCGAGCCTGTAACGCTCTATACAGCTATTGCGAAAGTTCTCAAAAACGTCGGCCACCAACAAAACTTCGGCCTTCAAATACAAGTCACTATATTCACCTAACGTTTGAATAGAAAACCGTTCCCATACATTCTTGGCGTGAGCGTATTCGTTCTCACTTTCAATGTCACCAGTCAAAGTACTGTAGAATGCGTCTCGTGGTGGTAGGTTATAGTCTTCCAATCGGTTTACACTATCGATATATTCATTGGGGAAGACGCCCTTTCGAGTCAATAGGATGAAACTATCGCGCGTTATGTCACGAAATAGTAAACGTAAAATTTTTAGTTTGTCCAATGTCAAAAATGAGGCCAGGTAATCCAGACTTGCATTGAGAAATTTTTATGAATCGATGAAGCGTAATTGGATCGGATGTGACTTGTCTGCTGTTCGAAATGTTTTTGTAAAAGAAATGTATTCCTCTTTATTTATGGGCAGCACAGTGGTTTCCCCCTCGAATGCTGTGGCTAGTTCCTCGATGATGAGCGGTGCTCCTTAGCCGGACAAATTATGAAACAATACGGGAATGAAAAGATACCGTTGGTAATTCAAATTGCAGTTAGAATGGGCGGGACCTCTATAACATCCGGTGAGAAGGCAATGATCACGAACACGTATGTCGTCTTCGGCAAATGGTTTTTCACATATATGGCACTGAGCAGCGCTTCGAAATTTTGCCCGCTGATCCGGAGTTAGAAGTACCACGGGAACACTATCCGATAGAATATCGTTGATGCGGAAAGCCAAATTTTTAAGGTCCTCAACAAACCATGGGATGCAATTGGCATCGCGAAGCGAGTAGTATCCCGATAACGAATTGTCATACGAGCAATGTACGTAGTACGCTACGCTAAACACTTCGTGCTGTTGCTGTATATTTTTGTTGTCAACATTTGCCAAAACGCACTCGAGATCCGCATAAATCACAAATGGAAGTCGCTCTTTTCATTGAAAGTTTTCGAATGCTTTCCATTTGTCCGTTTCACCAGGTAATCGAATGGCACAGTCGTATGATTTTCCACAATCCATCTCGTGCGATCGTAATTTAGCCTCCGTGTAAAAGTAGTGCAAACACCTATAGGAAAACGATGCAAAGAATTATATTATTGAAGTACATACCTGCTCATATGTGTATTCGCGAGTATGCTTCTTGTTACTCACCGATCGCAGATGTGTTTTTTCCTGTTTGTTTTGTTCAGCTGCGTGCTCACGAGCCGGGATAAATTTTTCATCCATACAAAGTGTCCCACGCTGTGGTCCGACGAATCCTCCACGTACAATAAATTGACGTGTTTAACCAGTTTTCGGGCGCATATTCGAATTGGAACGATGCCTTTCTTTTCCGTTGTAAATGCATTGATCGAAACATTGTTTTGCGATTCAATTTTTTTTATTTGATTGAGAGTCAATGGGAAAGCAATTCCCTGAACCTGCAGTACAGTTGAATAGTGTGGCTATGAAGTTACTCGATGTACGTTTGTTTCCACTGGATTAAGAGCAGCCACCACTGCCCTCGCGAAACATGCGTTATCCTTTGAATTTACATTCACCACCGCTTTCTTTAGGATTATTTCCCGCGACAAAACAGTTGGCACGCATTGGATTGTATTTGTTGATATTTAATGTTATGTCCAGTATCCGCGACAATCTCCATCCGCTATCACGATTTTGAAAATCTTCGAGAGATGCCAGAGTAGGTTCGACAACTCGTTGTGTATAGCACCCACGTTAATTGCATGTGGTAAAAAGTTCAAAGTTTTTCGTGTTGATACTTTCATTTGCGCGTTTGTCACCTGCCTCAAGTTCACCATTGAAAACTGTATTCACTTTAACACTTAATTGTTTGCTGGTAATGTCTTGCACATGTGAAAGCATCATATTACATGCGTCTTCGAGAAACTGACGTGGTTCAATATGATCCTGATGACGCAGCCGGTCAGGACACGATTTTTGACCGCCGTATCAATCTCTCGCCAGATGAAACCACGATCACTGTTTCGCGCACCCGCATGTAAAAATCGTCTGCGTAGAACATTTTTTAAACCTTCTAAACGAGCGATTCCTGCTACCAACGATTGCGGATTTCCGAGTGATAATCGCGGTCGTTTAATTCGGCTTTTCGTTTCCAATGACTCCACACACTGATCATATTGTTGCTCCCATACTATATACTCTTCCACGGAATTTATAAGTGCGGCTTGATCGCGCAGATTTTGTTCAAGTTGTGGATTTTTCTCAGCCATTTTCACGTGGGTTCACAACGGAAGTTCCAAGAGATGATGTCCGCAAAAGTGACTGCTCGATTCGTCGTGTGAAGCCTGCGGTGGTAGAAGTCGTTTTCATTCGGGAATCTTTTCCCCATATTTTTCCTCTATCTTAGGAGTATACTAGTATAATACTATAAGCATAATGGGGAGGCATGGAAACGAAATGAACCAGTACAGGAAGATAAGCGTAGTGAATACCAGAAGGGAGTATAAGTGTGGAAGGTCTCGGGTTTTCACACAAAAAATCGTGCGGTGGCATCCACGCATTATTGAGTACTTTGCATATATAAATACCTCTGTATTACCTGTGGAAATGAAAACAAAACCCCGTTGTAGTGGCATTTTAGAAGAGCGCGCCTCTTTGTTACTACAGCTGCATAAAATAAGTTTTATGGCGGAGGACTTTATTTCACATCCAGCATTTCTACTGCATTCATTTTTTGAAGTAGTTGTGATAGACGCCAACTTTCACATCTGCATGTACGCACACACCCGCACGCACGTACGCACACAATATGTATGAACGGACAAAATGTTGAATAAAAACGTCAATACATGTATTCACGTAAATCATCGCGTTTTTTCTTTACCCGAAGCTCCCTATCCCCACGGTGTAAGACCTTCCTCCCCCGTACGATCCATGTAGCGTGGCCCCCACGCGCTTGCTCTAGCGGTAAACAGGTCCTCGATATATGCAGAAGACACCACCAGTCCGACTATTCGGAAAAGCAGCTCGAAACCACCCCCACTTAGCCACGACCGCCCGAAAAAGGGCCCAATCCCCCCACCCCTCCGACACCGCCAACTCGCCCGCCACTAATTTCCCATACATGTCACAGTGACGTAACCGCGACCGCCAGACGCCCCCACCACGCGCCGCCGCACGATACCCACTACACCACACCTGTGACGTCACCGCCGTCGTCTCTCGAAATATGTACGTATCTACTAAGGTGAATGAAATCATTGAGGAGGAAAATACATTTTAAACGAAAAACGCGATCATTCTATCATCGAGCGATATTGCCGAGTGGTTCATCGAGTGCGTATAAACAAAACTCTCCGCCAAAATCGAGGAGTATTAGGAAAATTAGTCGGGTTTGACGTTACATGAAATCTCAGATCTACTTCAAAGCTAATCCACATACACACGTCTCCCGAGGGATAAACAAATGAACCGAGCTGTAATCAGTATTGAAAACAATGTCCCGTATTGTTTTCTCTGGTCCGTCACCGCAGCGCTCTCCCCTCCTCCAAGGATGCATTCCGAACGTAAGAGATGTTATCTTCATTATAGCGAAGTGCCAAAATACGAAGGCTTGGATTTTCGGATGAGCTTGTCGATGATTAAGAAATTTGAATAATTGAATGGTTTGACGATCTATGCGTATGGGGTCGATGGCATCGCGAAAGACGGTATTTGTGAAATTGTACCGAATCATCTGAGTAAACATACGTCGGATAAACCAACCATTCACCTACTCATGATCAAAGCCGAAATCAACGAGGAGGAGGAGGAGGAGGCCGACGAGGAGGATGCTACCGTTCCTAAGGTATATCATCATTTCGCGTCGATTACAAACATGTCGCAAATCTTGAGGGCGCAGATGTCGCAGGGTAAACGTCGCATGAGGATTTGCGGCCGATGCTTGCGTCATTTTACTACGGAAGAAAAATTGCAATGGCACAAAGAGGATTGCGCGAATAATGCGTAGAGAGGCCGCAGGTGAGTGGTACGTAAATGTGCCGACCGAGTCATACTTGGTATATTACAATTTCAATAAAGTGTATTGTGTAGCTATGTGCTTGCACACATAGCTACACAATTGTATAGCCACATGACTCGTTCGCTTGGGTAGAACATTTCGAGCAATGTATCGGGATAATCCAGATGACGCTGAAACGGGATACATCTTCAAGGTTGATTTGGATTGTTCTCGCGAGTTACGCGACGCGCACAAAGTTTTACCCTTGTACCCACAATACAACGGCCATCCTGGGCGGACACTCAAAGAAAATTAACGACCACTCGGCCGCGGATAGAATAATACGTAATTCACTAAAGAAATTTAAAACATCGCGTCAAACTGGGATCACGAGTCATGGAAATTCACAGACTCCTCGAGTTTAAGCATTGCTAAAATGTCGCAATGATCGAACTGACTCGCATTCTTGCGTTTATTAGTTTTGCGATTCATCTGGAAAACTATAATGACATATCGTGGTTTTTTTTTCAATTGTGTAGACGTCTTCACGGACCGTATGGTATACTCGTTATGGTATCGAATTGAACGTGAGCTACTCGAAGAGTCCGCGAGCATGATTTTGAAACGGCTATAGTTCGATAGGTGTGATGGAGCTCGTTCCCGAAAGCGTCAGCATGAAAGAATTATTCATGGGTAGTTGTCGTTCAACTGATTCGTATCCGAACAGAATCCTTTTTTATACACTCAAAATGTCATACATAACTCACTACATACAACAGTATCATAGTCCTCATATCGTTCATGATTGTATCTGATAGTGCTACCAGCACCCAAATATCTCTCCAGATCTTGAGGTAGCTAAAAATGGTAAAAACCTGTCAAATTACATGACCATTGCTGGTTTTCCGTATGCAACCCAATGTGTGCCAGGTCCATTTTCGTCATCGAGATTCACAATGAGTCATTTCGGCGTCCACTCTTGGGAATTCATTTCGAATTCATTATCGAAATGTTAAGCAATGCTTGAAATTGGGACTACGTAGTACAAAAATGCAAAGAATTTTCAAATTCAAACAGCGCGCTTGGCTAAAAAAAATGCTTCGATGTAAATATGGAATTGGAGAGAAATCTGACAATGACTTTGAGAATTTTTTACAAACTCGTGAACGATTGTTGACGAGTTTGTGTAAATCCGGTCTTTGGTAAAACAATGGAAAATGTGAAGAAAAATCGGGAAGTACGACTCGTAACAAAGTCGAAGAGGCAGTATGGAGCGGAAGCGCAGATCACCAAACCCATATTCCATGGCTGCACCATATTTGACAATGACATTGTTATAATCGAGCTCAATAGAGCGTGCGTTCTATTTAATAAGCCCATATCCACAGGATTTTCCATTCTCGATTTACCTAAGCCCTGGATTTATGATTTTAACTACAATTACATACTCGAACGATTTAACAATCGAGAAAAATTATTGTCTGCGGACACTGATAGTCTGATTTATCACATCAGCGTGTCCGACATTTATGGAACGATGAAGTGTGACATTGACAAGTTTGACACGTTTGATAATTCGGCAAATTATCCATCCAAAATGCCTTCGCGAAATAAGAGGAATCAGGCCTCATGAAAGATGAGAATAATGGTTGTATTATGATGGAATTTCTAGACTGGGAAGCGAAATTGTACTCGTTTAAAATCGTCGACTGCGACGATGTGAAGAAGCGAGCTAAGGATATTAGGCGGTCAACCCTGGAATCCATCACATTCGAGGACTTCAAAAAATTGCTTGTTTGCGCACGGAACAAACTTCATCATGGTGCAACAATTGATCATAAGTATAAAACACATTGTTCATACGGTGATGCAAAATAAAGTTGCTCTCAGTTGGAGAGATGACAATAGAGTGCTAATTCCCAGATTCCACGGACACTCTTCCATAGGGTTATGATTTCGATTATATGGAATATTAAAAGAAAGGGTTAAAAAACAATTGTGTGTAAAGAGAGAAACGGTAAAATACATTTGGGCTTAAACATAAATATTTCCGAAAATCCCCCCCCCCCCCCCGCTCATCGGACCTATCAAAGAAAAAACCATGCCATAGCTATTCGAGCCAAGTCCGTGACACTGAGAATGTAAACGAATCACGAATACATAAGAGGAGCAACAGGAATTGGCTTTGACGGAGAAGGAGGAGGAGGCGGAGGGATGTGATGTGGTAGCCATAGACGTTCATAAGACGTTTGAAGACATTCATGGGGGGTTTGAAGACATTCGAGAGAGACTTTCGAGAAAGCTCATGGGACATTCGAAGACTTTCATGACGTTTGAGTTTTGTTGGATTTGTTTCGGTTTGTTTGGGATGGAAATCCAAAAAAACCCAAACAATGTCTTCGAGTCGTCTCATGAACATCTTCGAATGTCTCGCCAATGTTTTCGAACGTCTTCGAACGTCTCACAAACATCTATCGAACGTCTTCTTTCAATGATAATTTTGATAATAATTGAAGAATAATTTCTTTTCAATCAAATTCCGTACACACGAAATTGAGTTTCACATTCGAGAGGAATATTTCATACAGTTGTGCAATCCGATAGCAGACGATGATGTAACGAAGTAAGGGGTGAGGAGAATAAATCAAAATTACATAATGTTACATTTCTTTTATATGTACGAATCTTTATGATTCGACCACCAATTGAACATTTTAAATACATTTTGCAATGCACAATACTTTTCATGCCTTTCATAACGTAGCATACATCTAATATTACGCTTACATCTAATTTACTCAATGCATCCATATCTTCCGAGTCCACATCCATCGTTTCAATAACTAGATCTGTTTTCATGTTTAGTATATCAACTAGCCGTTCTGGTTTTTTATGACCCTTAACATGTACGATAGGGCACACGTCGTCTTCCGTTGAACCCTCAACTTCAGTGGTTATTAAACCATCAGCCATGCTGTATGGAACGATTCCATAGGCCCACTTCAGATCATGTTGATTCCGAATCGCCCATGATGATTCGTATCTCTCAGATTTTGTCAGAAGTCTCCATGGTATGGGACTAAACGATAGGGCACATGTCGTCGTCCGTTGAACCCTCAACTGCAGTGGTTATTAAACCGTCAGCCATGCTATATGGAACGTTTCCATAGGCCCACTTCAGATCGTGATGATTCCGAATCGCCCATGATGATTCGTATCTCTCAGATTTTGTTAGAAGTCTCCATGGTATGGGACTCGCGAAAATGTAACGGGGGAGTACGCATCCCGCTCGCAGAATTGCTACTTCCTTCACGATAAAGTTCCGTCCAACAATGAATCCTTGCAGACCCACAAATGTGGGCACAGTCATAATGAATATGTTTTAGTGTGATCAAGTCGATGGCAAGACCACATCATGACTGACGTTGATCTTTAAGAAACTCGTTTGTAAATTATTAATTCGTTCAGCCGGTGATTAGCCTGCGATGGTACACACGACAATCGGATCGACAAATCAGAATCGACAAACGGATTCTCATTTGAAAAAAAGATTTTTTAAATACGAATTTATTATTATTATACAAAATTGTCGGAAAAAAATGTTTATTTTTAAAAGTAATCATTTAAAGATTTGTAGAGTACAAAAAAAGTTTTTATTTTTGACAAATCAGAATCGACCATAAGATTTTCATAGACAAAATCCGGTTTTTTAAACGGATGTTATTATTATTATCACTGTTAACATTTTTTTCTTAAATATCATTTAAAAATGCGTAAAGTTATCAATGAGCGAAGAGTACACACGATTCACGAGTTTTTCCCATCCGTACCACCAGGATTTAAATCATCGAAGTTCGAATGTTTGTCGGTCAACATCCTTCTTAGATGATGTTAATAATACTTGTTGATAATCATCATCATCATCGTCACCATCACCATACATACTATTGAAAGTATTATCAACATCGGCCTCCTCCTCATTCAAAGCCAATTCCTGTTGCTCCTCTTATAGTATTCGTGATTTGTTTGCATTCTCAGTGTCACGGACTTGGCTCGAATATCTATGGCATGGTTTTTTCTTCGATAGGTCCGATGGGCGGGGAGGGGAGGGGTGAATTTCCGGAAATGTTTAGGTTTAAGCGTAAATGTATTTTACCGTTTCTTTCTTTACACACAATTGTTTTTAACACTTTATTTTGATATTCTATATCATCAAAATCATAACCCGATGGAAGAGTGTCCGTGAAATCTGGGTATTAGCACTTTTTTGTCATCTCTCCAGCTGAGAGCAACTTTATTTTGCATCACCGTATGAACAATGTGTTTTTCACTGATGATCATACAATACCATCATTTACTCATGTGTTTTTTACTCATGATTTTATCATGAATTGTTGCACCTTGATGAGGTTTATTTCGTGCGCTAAGAAGCAATTTTTTGAAGTCTTTGAATGTGATGGATTTCAGGGTTGACTTCGCTCCCCACTCTAAAAATTCCATCATAATACGACCATTATTCTCATCTTTCATGAGGCCTAATTCCTCTTATTTCGCGAAGGCATATTGTACGGATTATTTGCCGAATAATCAGATGTGTCAAACTTGTCAATGTTACACTTCATCGTTTCATAAATCTCGGACACGCTGATGTGATAAATCAGACTATCAGTCTGATTTATCACATCAGCGTATTGTACACAGCGTATTGTACACATCCGTATACAATAATTTTGTTCGATTGTTAAAGTTTTCGAGTACGTAATTGTAGTTAAAATCATAAATCCAGGGGTTAGGTAACTCGACAATGGAAAATCCTGTGGATACGGGCTTATTAAATAGAACGCACGCTCTATTGAGCTCGATTATAACAATGTCATTGTCAAATATGGTTCAGCTATGGAATATGGGCTTGGCGATCTGCGCTTCCGCTCCCTACTATCTGTTCCACTTTGTTACGAGTCGTACTTCCCGATGTTTCTTCACATTTTCCATTGTTTTACCAAAGAGCAGATTGTTCACGAGTTTGTAAAAAAATCCCAAAGACATGGTCAGATTTCTTTCCCAATTCCATATTTACATCGATGTATTTTTTTTAGCTAAGCGCGATGTTTGGATTTCAAAATTCTTTACATTTTTGTGTTGCGCAGTCCCAATTTCAAGCATTGCTTAACATTTCGATAATTAATTCAAAAGCGACGAAAATTCTTTCATTGTCGTGGAGTTCATGTGAGAAATGAATTCCCAAGAGTGGACGCCGAAATTACGAATCCCTCATTGTGAATCTCGATGACAAAGATGGACCTGGTACACATTGGGTTGCATACAGAAAATTAGCGATGAAGTCATGTAATTTGACAGATTTTACCATTTATGGCTACCTCAAGATCTGGAGAGATATTTGGGTGCTGGTAGCACTATCAGATAAAATCATGAACGATATGAGGACTATGATACTGTTATATGTAGTGACTTGTGTATGAAATTTTGATATGTATAAAACGGATTCTGTTCGGATGCGATTTAGTTGAACGACAACTGCCCATGAATAATTCTTTCATGCTGACGCTTCCGGGAACGAGCTCCATCACACCTATCGAACTATAATCGTTGAAAAATCATGCTCGCGGACTTTTCGAATTGCTCACGTTCAATTCGATACCATAACGAGTTTACCATACGGTCCGTGAAGACGTCTGCACAATTAAAAAAAAAGCCACGATATATCATTATAGCTATCCAGATGATTCGTAAAAATAATAAACGAAAGAATGCGAGTCAGTTCGATCATTGCAACATTTTAGTCAAGCTTAAACTCCAGGATTCTGTGAATTTCCATGAAGCGTAATCCCAATTTCACGCGATCTTTCACATTTCTTTAGTGAATTCCGTATTTTTCTTTTCTCCGCCGCGTGGTCGTTCATTTTCTTTGAGTGTCCGCCCAGGAGGGCCATAGTGTTGTGGGTACAAGGGTAAATCTTTGTGCGTATCGTGTAACTCTCGAGAACTCTCCAAATCAACCTTTAAGATGTATCCTGTTTCAGTGTCATCTGGAATATCCCGACACACTGCTCGAAATGTTCTACCCAATCGAACGAGCCGTATGGCAATGAATCACACATAGCCACACCGTACAGATTATTGAAATTGTAATACATCAAGTATGACTCGGTCGGCACATTTGCGTACCACTCATCTTCGGCCTCTCTTCTGTTTTTTTTAGTACGCTCGCAGTGCGATGCTACCGCGTCTTATGAATGTTCTTATTAGGTTTGTTCGCGCTAGCTACACTTTCTACACTTTTTTAGGGAGTGTACACTTTCGCGTTCGTTTTAACGGAAATGACGTTACACGCCGCTGTTCGCGTTACGAGTGTAGCTACACTTTCGTGCCACTAACCCTAGACTTTCTACACTCGATCTTGACGAGGTGTAAAAGTACACGAAAAGTGTAACAGTGATATTACTAGAATAACCCCATAACCAGCAAAACTGTCAGTGAGTGTATACAGAGGTAAGTACGACATAACCTAAAATATTTAAGGTAATCACAAACAAATTCTCATTTATTATGAAAAACAATGAATAATAAAGGTTCAAAATAACAAAGTATTATAATTATCAATTTCTATTGATCAAGGTGATAAAAAAATTGACAAGATATAATGACAAGTGTTTATTATTAATTCGCAGTATCACAATACGTTCCAATCTACTATCAACGCAAACAGAGGCTAACGTGGAACAGGAGCTAAAAATTAAGTCAGCAGTGCTGTTCCGAGATTCAGAAGGCGGCTTAGTCGTTGATGCTGACAATAACGTGTGCATTTGTGAAGGTTTTGGATTTCTACAATCGTATCACTAACACTCCATTCTATGTAAAACTGGTATCAATACATCCATTCTGGGCGCAATTACAAGTACAAGTTAATAATATCAATAACACCGTCCATTGTAATCAGTTTACGAGATCAACAAACTTGAGGTTACACGGTATATCTCTTTAACGGTTAGATGAGACTTCGTAATCTCATGTGTTGTTTGAGGTTAAGGTGTGGTCCACTAGGTCACCGCCATGTTTCTTGTACACTATCGCGTTCGCGCTAGAGTGGCTTACCCGCGAGGAAAGAAACTACACTCCCTAGACACGGCCCCAGGTCCGTTTACTCTGGCGAGTGTAGAGTGCAGCTAGCGCGAACAAACCTATTGTCTTTCGATATACTATGGTCGTCTTTCATATTTTTTTACAGTAACTCTCGGATTAAACGGGGTGATCGGGACCGAACGATCCACGGATAACTGAAACCACGGTTAATTCGAAATCAAATTTATACAATTTTCTTTATAATTGTTGATTCAACCTCAATTTTATTGTAGTGCACACATGACTTCTTATGTTTAATCATAATCATCTACGCCTTATTCGCGCAATCCGCTTTGTGCCTTTGCAATTTTTCTTCCGTAGTAAAATGACGTAAGCATCGGCCCCAAATCCCCATGCACCCCTTCAATATCTGCGCATTTAAGAGTCACGACGTGTTTTTAATCCACGCGAAATGATGATATACCTTAGGAACGGTAGCATCCTTCTCGTCAGCCTCCTCCTCCTCGGTTTTCGATGTCGGTTTTAATCATGAGTAGGTGAATGGTTGCTTTATCCGACGTTTGTTTACTCAGATATATCGGTACAATTTTACTAATACCGTCTTTCGCGATGCCATCGATCCTATACACATAGATAGTCAAACCATTCAATGCCTCAAATTTCTTAATCATCGACAAGCTCATCGGAAAATCCAAGCAAGAAAATCCAATAAAATCCAATTAGGCACTTCGCTATAATGAGGATAAGAACTGTTACGTTCGGAATGCATCCTCGGCGGTGGGGAGAGAGCTGCGGTGACGGACCAGAGAAAACAATAAGGGTCATTGTTTTCAATATTGATGACGGCTCGTTTCATCTGTATATCTCTCGGCAGACGCGTGTATGTAGATAAGCTTTCAAGTAGATGTGAGATTTCATGTAACGTCTAACCCGACTCATTTTCCTGAAAGTCCTTGATTTTGGTGGAGAGTGTTGCTTGGACGCAATCGATGAACCACTCGGCAATATCGCTCGATGATAGAATGATCGCGTTTTCCGTTTGCAATGTCTTTTCCTTCTCAATGACTTCATTCACCTTCATGAGGTGAAATTTGCACGCTGAGGTCACATTCACCTTCACATTGGTGTCCGCACATTCCATACGGCCAATTTTCCTCTAATGTTCTCCAGAACGATCCTCTGGCCGATGGATGGTCGGAGCACCGAAGCGCCATGTGTCCATGGCTGCTCGTGTCCGGAGACCCCCTCGGCAAGCCCTCCGGGGCAGATCTCTTGCAGCGAACCCCCTCGGCAAGCCCTCCGGGGCAGGTCTCCCGCAGCGAACTCCCTCGACGAGTCCTTCGACGACCGATGGCTTCCTCCGAAGACAGTTCACCCTCGCCCGGGACGTCTCTGGTGACGCATCGGCGTGCCCCTCTGCGGACCGTTCTCTCGAACAGACCGGACCCTTCCACTGCGCCTGGAAGGGTCAATAAAAGACGAGAACCTCACAGATGACAATGCCGACACCCGATATTCATCCTCACCGTTTATTCACCTTATCACCCTGTAAATAAATCCCCTCCCTGTACGTAACCTCCCGCTGTCACTTTTGTTTGAAAATCGCCTCCCCTTATTAATCGAATCATGACTCCCCCCTTCCCCTTTGTATTATATCGCTCGTAAATAACCCTCCCCCCTCACAACTACCGCTATTACTTTTTTTTCTTTTCTTTCATTTATTTTAAGTGTAAAATACTTACCGGCCTGCGGGACGAGCCCGCACACACTTACCAGGTACGTGGGCGAAATCCCTCGACGTCCGCCCGTAGTCCACCTAAACAAAAAAAAAGAAACACATGCACAAAACGTACCGCTAAAAACTTGCGAACGAGTTACGAAATAAATGTACGGCTCGCCTATGACAGCTCGGGGTTACCCGTGTGTCATAGGCCAGCTAAACGGGTACCCGGCGTTCCGCGGTACCGCCATTGTGAAAAGTTTGTACCCAACCTTTCCCTCGCGGGACACATGGCGCGCTCGGCTCACGTCGACCGTGCTCGACCCACCTCGGCCGCACGCGACGACCTATGGTAGCGCGTAGTTCGCGTGGCGCCCGAGGGTCGACGCCCGGTTCCTCGCTTTCTCATAGCTATTCGTAGCTTCGGTCGAGAATATAACACGACCACCAGCTACGATCAACTCTGGAAAAAACCGACGCTTTCGCAGCTCGTGCACGCGTCGGAGAGTGTCGCAGACCCGTTACCTCTCCATATTCCATCTCGAGAGTGTCGCAGGCCCGTTACCTCTCCATATTCCATCTCAAGAGTCGCAGTCCGTGATCTCGCTTATCCAAGAATAGCATTCTTCCTCTTTGTACGCCGTCCGGTGTAGAAGAGAAGATCCGCGTATCCTGCCTTCTCTTTTTTCGCAGTCCCGTAATGAAGAGAAGGCTCCTTTAAAAAATTCTACCTCTCCGAAAAAACTGCCTTTTGTTATATTATCCTTTTTTTATAATTTTCAAATACAGTATCTTTTCTCATTAACCTCATCATTCCTTTATTTTTGTTTTACTACGACAGCCTCTCCTATGCCGAAAAATCCTCGGAACCCGGCCCACATTCGAAGACAACGTCAAAGGAAGACTGCCGGGCTTCCTTACACTTCCATCTCTACATACACCCAACATCACCCGGATCCGCGCCTACCTCTAGCTCCCGTCGAGGAGAATAATTACGAGGCACATTTCCAGTGGGCACAATGAATCCTCCTCCATGGCGAGAAACTCCCTCCTCTCTCTCTCATAGATATGCACGTCACAGAACTTTTGCCACTTATCCACGGAAGAGAAATTGTTCTTTGCATCGCTTAACTTATCGATAATTTTCTCGCACTCGTCCATGGTCCAGACTGCGCGATGAATCAAATACCGATGCAGAACGGTCACCTATATATATATATATATATATATATATATATATATATATATATATATATATATATATATATATATATATATATGTATATATATATATATATATATTAGGGTGTGCAGAAAAAAATCGATACTTTTCTTTCGGTTGCATCCACCAAAAAAAGGTGAATTAAGGTAAAAAATGGAGAATCCTCGAAGGAGAGCTCAAAAAAAATTATTTCGAATGGCGCATTGCATTTGAATATTTTCCATAAGAATAACCCAGGAAAATATTGGGATTTCTGAATGTGGTAGTACAACTCATCAGAAAAAAATCACACAAAGATGTCATTAACATATTCTCATGGAGAATCGAATTTCCAACAAAAAAGTTTTTACGAAAAATTAGCTCAGAACAACCGTTCAAGTGGAATCGCCATCTGAAATTGAATTGATAGAAAAAAAAATAATTCAAAAGGCTGTAAAAATCGAATTTTTCGCTTTACGAAAAAAAATTTTGGGTTTTTTTTTGGTAGAGAATGTTCTGCTCTAACATACAATTTGCATGGAATCGTTCTCAAAATATTTCTCTAATACAAAAAAGAATCAAGTACAACAAGAAATATAAAAGAAACGACGTCCATCATTGATCGTGTTTCGAAAAGTTTTATTCAATGAATTTGGTTTAATAAGATAAAATAATTTGTTTGTACATTGTAATGCTATACTAATGCGATAATCATCGTTCCTTTTTTTTTAAGTTTGTTTGTTGCAATTAGGGTATTTCTGTCGATGATTTTGCACTACGCCCAATAAATATTGTAGCTGCTCTTCGTTTTTTGTTAATGAACCGTTATATGCTTCTATCAAATTGACACCACGTTCGGCTACCTTATTAACGACTTATGAATTTAAAAAAAATCTAAGCAACTCAAATAGATGGCATTTTCCGGCCATAATTCAATATTTACTCTAAAAAAATCATGAGGTAAACTGAATTGCTGGAAAAGAAACAAGGATTCTTGAGTAACGAAATCGCTCATGTATTTTTTCAGCAACATTTCCCAATCATTTTTTTTAACAATTACTCACTCGGAAGGATTTTTGGATTTTTCTCGAGATTGCAGAGCTTGTGCCATTTTTACCTTCACACTTATCGGCACAGCATTGTCGAAAAACGACAAAGCAACAATTTTCTCGTTAAAGTACCACAAGTGACTAGCTAATTTTTTCGAGGCAGCCTGCCCTACTACAGGATTGACTTCGCAATAACGAATGAAATTTTGTAGTAGTGACAGATCTTGATTTGGGCCCAAAGTGGGGGAAAACCGTCGCGGTTTCCCGTTCGTGGCGCTAGTGTGAAGCTTGTAATTTTGCACTACGAGCTACCGCATACTGCCGCCAGGTGGCAGCGTGTGCTATGGCGCGCACGTCGCTTAAATAATAAAATTTAATTTCAGACAGCGATACCACTTGAACGGTTGTTCTAAGCTAATTGTTCGTAGGAACTTTTTTTTGTAGGAAATTCAACTCTCTATCAGAATATCTTAATGACATTTTTGTGAGATTTTTTTCTGAAGAGTTTTACTACGACGTTCAGAAGTGCCAATATTTTCCTGTGTTATTCTTATGGAAAGTATTCAAATGCAATGCGCCGTTCGAAATAATTTTTTTTTGAGCTCTCCTTCGAGGGTTCTTCTTTTTTTTTTACCTTAATTCACCTTTTTTTGGTGGATGCAACCGAAAAAAAATATAGATTTTTTTCCGCACATCCTAATATATATATATATATATATATATATATATATATATACATATACATATAGGGTGTCCCAGAAGTAACGTACGCCCTTCTAGCATCTGGTAGGAAAAAAAATTCTGAGACGAAAAGTCCTTAGTCATTTTTTGATCAGACGCATAGAAAATTAATTATGAATTAAAATAAATAGCCAATCAGGTGCGTGCTACAGCGGAAAGGCAGCATAGAGGGGAGGGATAGGGGAATGCGTTGTAATTGCGTGAGCCTGAAAATGTGTGCGGAGGAAAAATTTCGAAAGCATGTGAGCAAGCGCACGTCCACTCACACTGAGACACACACACGCACACACTTGCACACACACACGCATGCACACACTAGCACACACGCACACACACGCATGCACACACTAGCACACACGCACACACACACACTTAATTACACACACACTTGCACACACACACACATGCTTTCGGAATTTTCCCTCAGCGCACATTTTCAGGCGAACGCAATTACAACGCATTCCCCTATCCCTCCCCTCTATGCTGCCTTTCCGCTGTAGCGCGCACCTGAATGGCTATTTATTTTAATTCATAATTAATTATCTATGCGTCTGATCAAAAAATGACTGAGGACTTTTCGTCTGAGAATTTTTTTTCCTACAAGATGCTAGAAGGGAGTACGTTACTTCTGGGACACCCTGTATATATATATTTAAGAAAAAATCTCTATACAACCCAGCACGGGCGTCTGTGCATGCGTGCGCATGTGTGTCTGAGTGTGCACGCGCTAGAACGTCGAGTTTACATACACAAGATCGAGTTCCAAACAGCGAGATGTTGGGTGCTCTTTCTCATGCTTTACAATATTGAACTCAAAATGATTTGTTTTCTTGTAATGCTTCACTAGTATCCTTCATTATACATTATGCATCCATATTTTCAGAGTTCGCGTCCAACGTTTCAATAATTAGACAATTCTTCACATTTAGTATATGAGCTAGCTGTTCTCGATTTTCATGACCCTTAACGTATGCGATAAACTTTCCACCGATGTAGGCCATGCAGACATTTCTTTTGTACGCTGCTGTCAACATCAGCTGGAATGTTGCTGAATTCGCGAATTTCAGGCTGTGAAATTTGCCGCCGCCATATACCTTGCATAAATCTCCTCTATGCGCTGTTGCCAACATGCTCTCGAATGTTTTCGAATCAGCCTCTAGCGCGTTGATGATCGTTCCGGGTAGAAACACGCTGAATTAGTTGCGAATGTCGACGACGTGCTTTTTGCCAAATTTGGTGTTGACCGCCCGCATGTTGGTGATGACATAATCCGACCCAGGTGACAACTCGCTGAGCTACTTCGTCGGCAATTTTTCCAATTTTATTGACGAACTCCATTGTTTCACTCGTCCCGGCGCGGAAAAAGGTCACGCGTTCGAAGACTCACCACCCACAACCGCTTACAATATATAATTTGTAGAAAAAAAGCTGCCGAAATCCTGCCGCGATTTTGACCCCAAAACTCATCAATGTCACTTCCGCCGATGATGAACAATTTCTCTGAAAATATTCATTCAACACCTTAATTCGCTGACACGTTTCAACAGGTCAATGTATTGTGATGTCGAGAAATGACACGAGTTTTAATTGTGGTAACCTTTTTATTTCACGGTTTACAAAACGGTCTGCCAGCCCGGCTTCGAAGCGCGGTCGTGGCCCAAGAGACGCGGTTGACACCAGAAATTGAACAACGAAGGTTAACAGGTCTTTACTGGGACAGAGTCACGAATTGAATGCCGCGAGTGTATCGCGGGAGGTGTTTTTAAAGGGTCGAACGGTGGGAAAATGGTCGTGGTGGGGAAGAATTTGGGAAGGGTCTGGAAAGTTCGGCGGGAAAATAGGCACACGGGTGACTAAGTTCCAGGAAAAGCAGACGGCTGATTAGGCGGGGCGATTAGAAGAGGACTCTGGAACCTTCAGCGGAGGATGGACTTCGGAGTTGTGTGACTGCATTCCGGGAAAGGCGGTTGTTTGGTTAGGTACAGAGTGCATGGGAAACTAGCGATAAAAAGAGTCGCGGGAAAGGATTTTGGGAAAAGTCACGTAGGCCACGCAACTGGCGGGATTACCATGCAGGCGATAATAAATGCACTTTGGGACTCGGGAGAATGGAGCGCGGCGTCGAGCGAAGCCGCGGGACAGGAAGCGATAAATTAGGCACGCAGGCCCGTGAGCCAGAGGTACAGAGAGCAAAGGAGATGGAAAAAAAATAGGTAGTGGACAGGGACTCGTTACACCTCCCCCCTTATTTTAGAAAATCCATATAGCGGTAAATGGATTTTCTACGCCTTAGGATAGTGCGGATTACGTCTAGTGGAGTGTCTTTCAGTTGAACGGGTATCGAGAGGTCGACTTAAATTGGCTAAAGCTATGAGTTCATCTGGCTGATAGCGGGACTCGTAGTTGACATTATCGGTGGTGTTCGTGCGGAAACAACTGTTGTACACATTAATGCAGGGTGAGAATGTACAGGCGAAAAATCTCATTATGAGATTACCTAGACATGTACATAGACCTATCTTACGGGCTAACATTAGAACTACAATACAAATACATGCATAACCAAGGTATTTCAGTCCATCGTACGCGGTTTCGAATAGGGTCTTGTTGCGTCGGTGGCGTCCAATTTTTTCGGCTTCTTCTGATACTTCGTCCAATGTCTGTCCGAGAACTTTCAGTTGTGTTACGTCAGCAGGTGTGGGTTTCCCTAAAGTAGTTAGTTGTAGATCGTCCAGAGATACGGAGTGATTGCTCAAGAGGTCATCGAGTTGGGTGTCTTGATCGTTTTGTTTACGATAACGTCGGTAGTTTGTGTGAGTTTTTCTTCAAGTCTGGGTCTAATTACAATGTGGTCCGTCTGTCCGAGGCAATTTCCGGAGAGCGTTATTCTATTAGTTCCGCGTAGGGTGGTTCGACGAATTTTATGGTCGTCGCAGACAATATGGAGAATTTCGGGAGTGGGTGAGGTAACAATCCATGAGTTGTCATTTTTTAGTTGAATCCATAAGGATTTCGCTAGGTTAATGAACAATATTTGACATTGTGAGTCGGAGATGTCGGACGGTGTTTGTAATATGACGGCTTCGCAGCTATCGGGGTTGTTAATTGTGTAGTCGGGGTTCTGCCGTTTACACAGTAGTTTCGGACCTAGCGATTTACATCGGGAGAGGTCGTTCTCTTTGCTAGGTGTGAACAAAGTTTTCATGTTATTAACAACAACTATTGTGTCGGGTGGATTCAGGTAGTAGAATGAATCGCCGGACTCTTTCTGTTGAAGAATGGGTATGAGGCGGTACGCATGCAATACACTATTTTCAACTACAGGAACCTTAATAACATAAGCGAAGCGGTTGTTTACAATCATGACGCTTATCTCACTAATTTCTATTATGGCGGCAAAGGCAGATTCCTCTAACGGTACTGGGGGTGTGTCACTAGAAATCGTTTTTTCTCGAATAGTGCGGAGGGCTGTAATCAAATCTGTAGGGCTGAGAATTTGCGGGTGCACAATTCCTTGCTTACCGTCATTTACTGCGTTTAAGACGTTGTTGAGATTTTCGCTATATTCGTCGATGATTGTTTCTAGAAGTGCTACTTGTGAACTAATAATGATGTCCCGAGTGTTGTTTGCTGTTCGGTAAGCTACGTTGTACAATGCATTATGCAAGTGATTAGTTTCGTTACGTAAATTTTCTATGACTTCCGAAAAGGTCGAAATTACAGCTTTAACGATGGTAGTTTGGTTACGAATCAATGCAGCTAGTTTCGTGTTGTCTTCATGAATCTTATCGATTTCGTTATTATAATATTCAGCGTCTGAATTCCCCAGTGTACCGAATAGAATTTTGCTGATATCGCCAATAAAATTGAACACTCCTCTTTTAAGGCGCAGGGTGTAGTTAATTATGTTCATTAAACGGACTCTACGGTCTTCGATGCGGAGCAATCTATTTCGTACAGTTTCTATTGTAATAGATTCGAGACACCTCGTCTTGCCTTGAGTAGCGTTACATACTATTGACAGTTTGTTTGCGATGCTGAACAGTTCGTCTTGTTGCACGTTGATCTCGGTGAGGTCGACGTAGTTGACTACGGTCCAGGTCTTGTGGAACATTACCACGTCGCCCAGATGTTCCATATAGACTGGTCCAGAGATTGGCTCCACTTGAAAAACTTCATTGGCCAGGCAAGTAGACGCGAGCAACAATAGAAACGCCAACATCTTGTCCCTAAACATAAAAGCAATTAGTTTCTGAAATATGGCTTAAGCTTATTTACATGGATTAATTTTTTTCTATTTCTAAGCAGAATCTCGTAATTAACATCGGAAGTCCGTTCGAGTATTATCGCGGGGCCTTCCCACTTTGGAGCCATCGGGGATTTATCTCGTTCCTGGGCAACGAGAACTTCGTCACCCTTGTTGAAGATGGGAGCAGGTCGATGGATGTGAGCGTCTTGGTTGGCTTTGTAACGCTGCTTCGCTGCAACCAGGTGGTCACGTCCTTTCTTCAGAATTCGTTCGTGGTCCGCGCGTAGTCCCTCGAAGTATTCGTCGATGGTAGCATTCGTTCGATGAATGGGAATGCTGTTCGGGACGTTCGGTTTCCGTCCGAACTGCATCTCAAAAGGTGTGAGTCCGATGCCTTCTTGTTTCGCCGTGTTGTAAGCCATGGAGACGAATTTTAATTTCTTGTCCCAATCTTCGCGGTGGTCGTGAATGAGAGCCTTAATTTGTTCCTTAATCGGTCCGTGGGCTCTCTCTAGACTTCCGTTGCTTTGCGGGTGGAACGTAGTCGTGGTCATGTGTGAGATTTTGAAGAGTTTCTCCAAGTGTTTAAACGTCTGGCTGATGAAGTTGCGACCTCCGTCGGTGAGAATTTTCTTTGGTGCGCCGTGGATGTAGATAAAATGTTCGACGAGTGCATTTACGGTAGCTTGTGCATCTTGTGTCTTTAGAGGGATCAACGTGATATATTTTGTCAGTTGGTCCTGTACTGACATGATGTACTTGTACCCATCGGCAGACTCGGGAATGGGTCCCACGAGGTCCAATGCGATCTTGTCGTTCGGTCGTTCGGGTGTGTCCGTAATCACGGCTTCGGCTTGAGGCCGCACGCGCACCAACTTGATTTTTTGGCAGGTGTCGCATCTTCGGATGTAGTCTTCGACGTCTCGCTGCATATTCGGCCATGTAGCAACGGCCTTGATGCGGTCGAGAGTCTTGGCTATCCCGAAGTGTCCGGTGGCTTTTGTCCCATGATGTTCTTTAATAATGCGTTGACGTTCTTCCTCTGTACCTGGCTCGTGGAGATCCTTGTCGTACAGGTATAATAATGGGCGATCCTCTCTGGTTGACCAGATGAAATTAATCATCAGTTTAATCCGGTTCTTTATTCCCGGATGGGCGCGGAGGTGATCACAACCGAGGTAAATTTTCGTGGTCGTCTTCACTTTCATTAAGGCGGCTGTGATTCGGTTGAACCAGTCGATTTCGTCCTCGGAGAAATTGATGAAAAGTTGATCCTCGGCGTCGCTTGGGGCGTCCACTATTTTTATGGCGGGAACGTCCTTCGGTGGAACGTCCTCACTGATTTCGAGGACTACCGGAACGTTTTCGGTCAGCTCGAACTCGATGTACAGCGGTGGATCACTTGTTGAGTCTTCTTCTTGTTCCTCCTCCGCTGGATTGTCGTTGTTGTCGTTCGTGTGCTCCACGTTTTCTTTTTCGTCTGTGTTGTCTTCCGTTTGAGATCGCTGTTGACTTCGGGTGGTCACGGCGTAAATGCGAGAGAGAGCGTCTGCGTTCGTGTTGAGAGAGCCTTTTTTATAAATTGGCTCATACTCGTATTCTTCGACTTTCATCCGTAGACGCATCAGTCGGCTGTTGGTTGGAGGGTCAGTTGCCTTCAATATCCAAATCAGCGGCTTGTGGTCGGTTACGATTTTAAATTGTTTTCCGTACAGGTACTGGCAGAAATGCTTTGTTGCCCAGGTAATCGCGAGCATCTCTCTCTCGGTGGTCGAGTAGCACTGCTCTGCCTTGTTGAGAGTGCGCGAGGCATAGGCAACCGGTCGGTCCTTCCCGATCGGTCCCTGTGATAGGACGGCACCGATTGCGTGGTTGCTAGCGTCGGTGGTCAGTACGAATTCTTTTGTGAAATCCGGGTACTGCAGGACGGGCGCGGTTGTCAGAGCGGTACGTAGGAGTTGAAAAGCCTGTTCCTGCTTTTCACTCCAGTTCCACGGTGCATCTTTTTTCAACAACTCGGTTGAGGGTTTCGCAATTCTACTAAAATCCTTAATGAACTTGCGATAATACCCCGCGAGTCCAAGAAACTATTTTATATGTTTCGGCTCTTTCGGTGTTGGGAAATTCGTCACGGCCTCGATTTTCTTTGGATTTGGCTTTACCCCTTCTTCGGATATCACGTGTCCCAGGAATTCCAGTTCTGGTCGGAGGAATTCGCACTTGTCTGGTTGCAGTTTTAAGTCTGCTTCGCGCAGGCGCTTCAACACATCCAGTAGTTTCCTGTTGTGTTCCTCCAATGTGTTGCCGTAGATTATTATGTCGTCGAGATAAACAAAACACGTGTTGCCAATCAGTCGACGCAGTGCGTTGTTCATCATCCGTTGGAACGTTGCAGGTGCGTTTTTGAGACCGAAAGGCATCCGGTTGTAATGAAAATGTCCTGATGGCGTCGAGAAGGCTGTCTTTTGCTTATCTCGTTCGTCCATCGGTATTTGGTGAAATCCGGATGCGAGATCGAAGGCGGAGAAGTATTTGGCTCGCCCCAGTTGATCCAGGATTTCGTCGATACACGGAAGAGGGTAGGCGTCGTGAGAAGTCTTCTCATTTAGCTTCCTGAAATCGATGACGATCCTCCACTTCTTTTTCCCGGATGCGTCAGATTTTTTTGGTACTGCCCAGAGTGGGGCGTTGTATGGTGAGTCGCTGGGCTCGATCAGTTCCTGTTCGAGCATGTCGTTGACTTGACGGTCAATTTCCTCTTTGTGTGCCGGAGGGTATCGGTACTACTTGACGTTTATCGGAACGTCATCGCTGGTTATAATGCGGTGTTTGACCGCTTTCGTACCTGGCAGTGGGTCGCCAGGTAAAGCGAACACGTCGGGGAAGGACGATACGATGTCCCACACCGGTTCCGCTAGCTCGAGTGGCACGTGCTGTAGCCGCACGTTTTCTTTGAGCGTTCGGATTCTATCTGCCGAATTGTGCTCTTGGATGTGGTGGATCCTCAATGCGTCCGCCGGTGCGTCTTGGCGCGCCTCCGCCGATGAAGGGGTTGGTTCCTCGAAAGGTAGCCCACGCAGTAGATCCACGATAAACCGTTTCGGTTCTTCCGAGTCGTTTATTACGGGCACTCGGGCTTCATAGTCCTTGGCTTCGAACACGCAAGGTACTATGGATTCTGAATTTTGTTCGCTGGTTATCGCTGGTCCATTCGCGATGTTTGTTGGCACGGAAATAAAGTGGATGGATCTCGCCGGGACCGTGACGGATAGAGGTTCGAAATTCAGTCGTTTTCCGTCAAATTGCAGGAAATTGTCTTTCCCGATGCCGATGTACGTCTGATATTTCTCCAAGAAAGGGACGCCAATCAGACCGTCCTCTTCCAATGGGAAATGGTCAGGGACGACGTGGAATATTTGCTTTCGGCCCTCGAATTCTTGTTGCGTTACGAACAACGATCTGTGTAGATCGTTGCCCATCTTGAACTCTGTGTTCACATTTTTGTCGACCAGGGACGTACCTTTGAGGCTTCCTAATTTGATGAGGCTGATAGCGGCTCCGGTGTCTAGTAGAAATCTCCCTGGTCCTCGGATGTCCCGCATGGCGAGTTTGACAACTCGTTTCGCGCATCCAACGGTGTTAACGCGAGGGATCCCTCCGACGTTTCGGCTTCTGTCGTTTCCTCCGGAGGTAGGTGGTTGACTCGCAGAGGGGGCCGAGGTGGCGGCAGGTCCCGTCGAAAACCCGACTGTTGGGTGGCGGAGTTGCCTCTATTTTGGAGGTCACGCATCTTGGTGCGGCAATCCCGTTCAACGTGCCCGATTATTCTACAGTAGTTGCAGGGAATCTGTGGTCGAGGTGTCCCAGATGAGTGTGAGGGTCCTGGTCTCGGAGTCGGAGGCATCGGTCGGCGTGGGGCGCTGCCGGGATTTCGGTCGGCGATGTTGAGGCTGCGGGTCATCATTTCCCGCGTGTAGTCATAAGCCTCTGCGGCTTGAGCATTGGCGATGGCGGCTCGGATGTTGTCCGGTCGGTGGGCGCGCACTTCGGTGGAAATTTCTGTCCGGAGGCCTAGCAGGTACTGTTCGAGGCCCTGCTCTCTCTTATATTCTATTATGAGTTTCCGCTTACTCTCATTTGGCGTAGAGTTTGCGAGCACGGCCAAGACTTGATTCTGGACCTCCAGAAATCGGTTCGTGAATTTCGATACGGTTTCGTTCCTCCCTTGGAACGTACGCGAGCGTTTATCGCGGAAGACGCTGACCGGTTGCAAATTCCCGAATAGGATGCGGAGTCCCTCGTACAGTCGGTCGTACGTGTCGACCTCGTACTCCTGAATTTCACGCGCCGCGTCACCCACGATTTTTTTTGCGATTATCAACCGACGGAGATAATCTTGTCGCGTCACTTGTGGTCGCACGTCCTCGATTGATGCTATAAACGCCTCGACACCGATTTTTTTTCCGTCGAATTCTTTTATTAGTTCTATTGCCTCTTTAGGCGTGATTTCCTCGAATTGTTCGTCCGATAAAACACTCGGCGGTCGCGAAAATTGTCCCGTTTCTTCACGCACATCTCCGTTTTTGTCACCCGGCCGGTCGAACACTTTGCCTATCGCGTTTTTGAGCATCTCGTTTACATTTGAGAGCGACATGGTGTTTACGGAGCTTGTATCAGAGTCCGTCGCGATTTCGAACGGTAGACGATATTGAGTAAATTGGTTACTCACCGATTTTTTATCTTGGTGGTCCAGAGCTGTTGGAGTCCTTGTTGCTTCTTGGTGTTGTCGGTCGGTCTAAGCTTCTAACACTTTGGGCTGGCACACCCCACACTTACCACCAGTTTGTGATGTCGAGAAATGACACGAGTTTTAATTGTGGTAACCTTTTTATTTCACGGTTTACAAAACGGTCTGCCAGTCCGGTTTCGAAGCGCGGTCGTGGCCCGAGAGACGTGGTTGACACCAGAAATTGAACAACGAAGGTTAACAGCTCTTCACTGGGACAGAGTCACGAATTGAATGCCGCGAGTGTATCACGGGAGGTATTTTTAAAGGGTCGAACGGTGGGAAAATGGTCGTGGTGGGGAAGAATTTGGGAAGGGTCTGGAAAGTTCGGCGGGAAAATAGGCACACGGGTGACTAAGTTCCAGGAAAGGCAGGCGGCTGATTAGGCGGGGCGATTAGAAGAGGACTCTGGAACCTTCGGCGGAGGATGGACTTCGGAGTTGTGTAACTGCATTCCGGGAAAGGCGGTTGTTTGGTTAGGTGCAGAGTGCATGGGAAACTAGCGATAAAAAGGGTCGCGGGAAAGGAATTTGGGAAAAGTCACGTAGGCCACGCAACTGGCGGGATTACCATGCAGGCGATAATAAATGCACTTTGGGACTCGGGAGAATGGAGCGCGGCGTCGAGCGGAGCGGCGGGACAGGAAGCGCTAAATTAGGCACGCAGGCCCGTGAGTCAGAGGTACAGAGAGCAAAGGAGATGGAAAAAAAATAGGTAGTGGACAGGGACTCGTTACAGTATAAACAAAACTATCGCATCTCGGTAAGGGGGGTCAAGGGGGGTCTTTGCCAAGCCACGGCAAGCGCCCGATGACTCACCACCGACAAATGTTAAAAAAACAATTTCTGTGAAATCAGCCCCCCCCCCCCTCTCCTTCCCGCCGACCTCTCCTTCCGGCGGGTGGGGAGGGGAACTCCCTTTTACTACAGAGCACTTCGACTCTTTGTCATTTATGGCACGGCCTCGCTAGGAATCGGAGGTGTATCCCTGTATTTAAACCGCCCCCCCCCCGCCATTCCGCCGAATTCCATTCGGGGCGAAGGGGGACTTACCATCATCGGTCGGTAAGCGGGCAGAGCCCTATCATCGGTCGGTAAGCAGGCAGAGCTCTATCATCGGTCGGTAAGCAGTGGAGCCCTACCATTGGTCGGTAAGTAGAGACATCGACAGTCGATCATGAGGCCGAAACGGAACCGAAACCCTACTCGACCATCCGCCGATAGCTCAGAAATAAACCTATCTTTGGTTTGTCTTTGAACTCAGTCGGTAAATATCGGTAGTAGGAATTTTGGTTCCGTTTCGGTCTCTATACAATACTTACAGCTTTAAATGTCGAGCTTTCCTTTCCGCGAAAGAATGTATTACCTCATCGAAGTTCGTCTCATAGACAGTTTTTTTCGGTGGCTAGGATCGCGAGGCTATCAAAACTCACTAAAGCGCCGTGGATGCTGGACGCTTTAGTGAAACGACTTTTTTTTTCGAACACATGAATTTGGCGCCCCCTTAAATTGCCGCCCGGGGCAGGTACACCGGTTTGGCCCCCCCCCCCCCCCCCCAGATCCGGTGCTGCTTTCTGGTGGCCAATTCACATAGCCGCCGCGCGAGGTAACACGAACATGAAACTTCGTCTGCAATAAGTGCATTGTTTCGGCCGCAATGTGGCAGGTTGTAATAGCATATGTTTTCCAAGTTCATGACTTTTATGCTATTTATCGGAAATTCTGTTCCTCACCTCCATGTTTGTAGCCAATGTTAAAATGAAAAAAATCATACTTTCCAAATAAATAATACGTTTTATCAATAAATAATACGTTTTATCAATAAATAATACGTTTTATCAATAAATAATACGTTTTATCAATAAATAATACGTTTTATCAATAAATAATACGTTTTATCAATAAATAATACGTTTTACCAATAAATAAAAGTGCCAGGTCGTTTTGAGACACCCTTTAAAATCAACTCGTATTCACCGTCTTCAACAGGAACAAATTTTTGTTTTCTCTGCTTTCCGGCAGCAGAGCCTTCTGATCTCGCCGGCTTCTTCTAGCTGTTTTTTTTCAAGAATTTTTTGCGGGACCCTATTTCGTTCATTCTTTATCGTTTTTTATAACAATCTTGCCGGCGAAATGATGCACACAGCGACTCAGTTGATTTCTTCGATAGCCCCGAATAAGGTTAGGTATACACACGTATCTGTGTTCGGAGGTTGGCTGATCCGGTAGACATCCGGCGCAGGTCCGGCGTGCACTTCGAAATGTATGCCTGATCTGCGCCAGATATCGACCGGTTTCGCCAAACCCGGAGCACGGATGGGACTAGGCAAATCGATCAAGCCTTGGTCGGGTACCCTTACCAGAGCCATGTGAGGGTCGCACTACCGGTCGCCTGATCAATGCTACCTTCTCACATCGGTATCTGGGAACTACTCATCCGGTTGACATACGGCGCAGATCACGCACGCACTTCGAAATATATGCCTGATCCATGCCGTATGTGCAGCGGATCTGTGCATGCCACGTACCAGCCCGAGGAGGGCAAATTATCCAGGGCCAATTCAGGCGATCTGTAACGGCGCCCTAACATGGCCCTCGCAAGACTGCCCGATTCAGGCCTGATCAGTTTGTCTTTATTCGGTACACCCGTTCTCCGGATTCACTGATCCAGTGGATATCCGGCACAGATCAGGCGGGCACTTCTACGGTATGTCAGACCATACTTGAAACCTGCCTGATCAGTGAGCCGGCCGTCGGAACAACATTTCTAGTCGGGATGACGATATACCGTTCGTGAATGCCACACCATATACACTGCCACTCAAAAGTTTGAATACACAAGTCGATATTTATTGCCGCGCTAAAAGCTACATAGCTTTGTAAAAAAAAAGATAACCTAATTTACCGAACGGCGTTTTGAAGGGAACAAATCCAGCTCTGTGTTGCTTTTTTAAAATATTTTTTATGATTTTTTTTCGACCCGGTACGTACTTTTGGACGTAAATGTTTTTCGGATTTTTTTCGACCATCAAGAATTGGGCGCATAACTTATGGAACATTTTTTTGTCATGTTTATTCATAATAAACTTTAACGGAGTACCAGTGGCTCCATTTTCCTTTTTTTTAGTTTTGTACGATTTTTTTTCCCAAAGTTATTTCTTTTTTGGCTAAAAGAACCAATTTTGGAAAATGCAACGTAACTCAAGAATCATAGGGTTTAAGAGAAAAGGTCTAGGATGTAAAAAGCTGCGTAAGTTTATACTGAAACGCCGGGAATTTCTTCAAAATTTTCCTCTGACATTTTTTTTGACTATTTCCGCGAAACTCTAATGAGTAGAATGGCTTAACTCGAAAAGTATGGCGTTTATAACAAAATATCAAAAGGAGAAACTTTTTTAATTTTCGATTTTAAATTCCCTTAAATTTTTTCTAAAAGTTTTTCTGAAATTGTTTGGGCAGTCCCTCGGAGTATCATCCGTATATTGGTGTATCTCGAAAACTATTGAGTTAGAGACAACATATCAAGAGGGGACAATGTTGCAGTGTTTCGTTTTCGAGGGGTTGACATCTTTTCTGATTTTTTTCAAAATCCTTTTTACAATGTTTTTTTTTCAGCTCGTCCAGGTGCTTTTGAAACATTGTAAAAAATCTGAAAAAATGTGGACGTATTCAAAACGAGACACTGCAACATTTTCCCCTCTTGACATTTTGTCTCTAACTCAACAGTTTTCGAGATACGCCAATCAATTTTTCGGACGATTCAACGAGTTTGGGTCGAAAAAGTTTCGCAAAAAAATTCAAAAAAAAATTCAAACAAATTCATAATTTGAAATTGGAGGAGTTTCTCCAGATATTTTGTCCTAAACGCCATACTTTTCGAGTTAAGGCGGGATATACATTTAGACAGGAAAAAAAGCAATATTGAGGGATTTTTTAAACTAATAAATAATTATTCTACAATTATCTATAATTATTATTATTATAATTCTCTTACAATACAATTTTATCAAATTAATTCATCATCAAAATGACGGAGCTGTGGCAGAGTGTTAGAGCAAGGTCATCGCGGGAGTTTCGAATCGGCGTGCAGTCTAGCTTCCCGTAGACTTTGATTTGCAAAAAAGTTCAAACATTTGTTCAGTTAGAACATGTATAGTTACTATGTGACGGAAATTAATATGAAGAATATGCAAATTCAAGAAAATGTCACGCATTTACAAAAAAAACATTTCACGCAACATTTCTGTAACATCTGGATTGAGAAAGTAGTGTTTATTCCAATTTTTCAAAAACCATTTTCGTCAAGTAGAAGGTGCCAATATCATCAATATTTCTAACAAGTTTCAACTCAATCGGCTTAATAGTTTTTGAGTAATCCTGCACGCCAATATCAATAATGCAGTTTCGAGAAAAACGTGTTTGAAGTTCACGCCCGTTCCAAATCCCAGCGATGAGGCAAAGCGTTGACGGGCTGTAACGTTTGAAGTTTCTTGAATTTCGCTTTGAAACTTTAGGAAAATATTCTACATATATAGTTCTATCGTTTAAATGAAAAAAAAAGAAATCGATTTTTTATCGTTGTAAATGTATATCCCGCTTTAAGCCATCCTACTTTTCAAAGTGTCGAGCGAAAATAGTAAAAAAAAAAATCTTAGGAAAATTCTTCGAAAATTCCAGGCTATCCAGTATAAACTTACGCAACTTTTTACATCCAAACTTTTCCAAACAAAAAAAAAACGTTTTCCAAACAAAAGGTGTATCAAAACTTTTGAGCGGCAGTGTACACGCACACACATAAACCCCACTGCACATACAGGCATACAAGACATCTCAGCCCATCTACCGAATGCCTGTAATATTGCATTATTCAAAAATAAAATAAAATACTTATCCGAAAGTTCTACCTCAATGACTTTTTATTATGATTTGCCATCACTTGACCTCTCGAAGTGACTTTTTTCGAAGAAAATATTTCGCCTACACATGGAATCGAACCTACAACAACCTACCTGCCTATACTTCGCACGCTCCCACTAGGCTATCGGGTGCTTAATCGTATATACGGCACAAGTGAAAAAAAAGTTATTCCGCCTCTCCTTCCGTATAGATCTTACCTCCGATTTAGGTAAAATTTCCCACGTATCTTCGTTCTCAATGTTACATATAAGTCACTGCGTAAATGGATTTTTAGCGTATCGCAATAGATTTCGAAATATCGAATTGTGAAAATTGATAAATCAATGCGCGTATATATATATATCCATTTCGATCATAACGCGCTACTGCTATCCCTACTTTATCAACATGATTTTGCGATATCACGCAATTAGCCATATCTATATTGTCAAGATTTTTATAATAGTTAATAATTATTTCGGGGATAATCGACAGTCAAACGTTCCACCATTCTCGCTCATAGACGTGTTAATCATATTACGACAGCGGTATCAACAAACTATATGAAATTTTACTACCCCCTCTCTTAACATCGGTGTTTTTTGTGAATATAATGGCGTCATCTTTCATGTCAGTGTACATACGCATATACTTGTATACATACGACATATCAACGAAGCATTAACCCGTGTTTATTATCATTAAATTATTTTTAGAAAAAACAAATTATCAGGCGAGACAATAGTACATTGTGTACCACGGAAACAAAGTAGGACTTTAAAAGCGTAAAAGCCTATATCCCCACGATGCACGCGAATATTTATATAACAAAACCAAGTTTTTCGAGCTTTTTTTTGGGTTAAACATGTCAAATTTTGGGCCAAAAAGAGCATTTGCGGGCAATTTTACTGCGCCAATTTCATTCAAATAAAACTGCAGCTGAAGCACTCAAAATTCTCGTTGAGTCTCACGGCGACTATGCTCCGTCGGAAACAATAAGCAGAGATTGATTTAGATGCTTCAAAAATAACGATTTTAATGTGTTGCATTGGGGGCATTGCTTCACGAAGGCTCATGTCAGACGCTTAGCCGAACTTGCAGAATCGTTAGGAGTCGATGACACCACACTTTTCAAACCTTTGAAAGCATTAGGAATGATAGTTTCAAAATGAAGCATCAATTTTCACGGAAAAAATAGCGAGCACTTATTCAACATCCTCATATATAACATTTTTCCAAGTTTGCACTAAAAATAGTTTTTGGGCATTAGGGTTTTACCTCATTAAAAGATTTAAAAAAACATACTCCACTTAAAACTTCGAATTCCACTTTGTTAGGAATTTTTTGAGAAAAATGCCACATCGCTGGGCCACCGATTGACCCAGAGTATGCTTTGTTTTTATTATGTATTATATATTAATGCAATAAAACGATAATTTCGAAAGTCTATTTATAATTCATACACCGAAATTTTGTAACGACATAAGTATCATGGAAACTTTGATATTCATACACATTTTTAATATAGCCTTAAAATGTTACTATTCCTATAGTTCAACAATGATAAACAAAATATATAATAATAAATAAAGCGACCACTTGTTGACAATTGTTTTATCAAACTTTCACGTTGTTCTAATCGGCAAATTGCAAGTTCAATGTGGATGTATGAGTAAACACTATGCGATCGTGCAAGAGTTGGTACGCGGTAATACATTTGTCGTCAATGGAGAGAATTTTAATTTCGATGGCTCGAAGGTTTTCTTTTCTAACCATGCGCCAGATATGATGAGGGCTATTTCCATCGAAACTATTGTAACGATTTGCATGTATGTGCATTTCAATGAGGCAATATACGTATGTTACGTTGCCTCTTAATAAAAAGAACCAGAGGGGAAAGCCTTGTTAATTTCTTATTTAATTTGTATAACCTTGAACTACGATAAAATGTGACTAATTGAATCCATTTCCCAAAGACGTTAATTACATTAATTTAATTTATTGATAATTTGTTTAATAACTGAATTATTATTATTATTATCATTATTATTATTCCCATGGTCATATGTTTCGTCGCAACAGACACGGGCTCGGTAGGTTCAAACGTGTTCAAAAGAGAATCTAGAACTAAACGAATTGGGTCAGGTAGGAGTATGAGGTTTTGTGCAGGAGGTAGGCCTTAGCAGCAAAGGAGGAGCAGAAAAGTTTATTTGCGTGACATTTTGAGGTTTTCATAGTACGACTTGTAGAATTCAGTGTCCGCAAGGGAGGCTTAAATCGAGTCAAAAGCCTTCAAAATAGGTTAAAGTGGTGTCAAGGGCCTTGAAAATTTACTTATTGATAAAGTAACAACGCATCACAACTTATTGTATTCTCAAAGTGCCATTATCTCTGATAAATTTCGTGTTTTTCAACCTAGTGACCTCATTTTATTGTTATTTTCTGTTGAAATCGTTTCTGAATGACTGTAAATTGTTTTGAACAAAGGCAAACGACATGGTCTCGATAAAAATAATTACCGTTGCTGCGTGACCTCACGAGTGCGCCGACATAAAAAAAAATATCTCTATGAAATGTCCCTCGTGAAATTGTAGATCTTTTAAACAATTTTTTTTTTCCGTTTTCATTGTCGCGATTTACTTGGGGTAATGGTACACGTGTGTATGGTATCTAGATTTATACGTATAGAAGTTTCTACGAAAGGGATGCTAACACGTACATATACACGAAAAAAGCCGGCCGGCATCGGCGCACAAGTAGGAAAGCTCGCGTGGCGCGCGTCGTCGCGAAATCAACTCATTCGCAAAGTTGGTTCTGTTGGTTTCGTGGCATCACCACGAGATCCCGAAACGAAGCGCTCTAGTTGACTTCTGAATCGCGTCACGCGCGGTATCAGGTTCCTCTCACAGGCGTCTCTCGAAAAAGAAAACACGCGGCAATTGCACAACTATTGGCAAACCTTAAGGATGATTAATTGAGCAAGAAGCGTTGATTCAATGATCGCCGAAAAGTTTTTTTTTTTTCAAGTGAATGCACTCAACGATAATGTTTCAATTCGGCTGTACAGAGAAGAGTATACTGGATGGTATGGAACAAGAGTGACGATTAGAAAGGATCGCCGCGGGAAAAGAGCTCAGACGTTGAGGCGTGAGGAGAATCGCGAATCAACGGGAGGTGGACACACGTAGTAGTGTGTGTGTATTCATATAAAAAGAGAGCGCTTCCTCCAAGAGTGTCCTGGGGCCAGTAAGCACGTTTACCAAACGATATATATATATATATATATATATATATATATATATATATATATATATATATACATCTATATATGTATGTATGTATGTATGTATGTATATAAAGAAACAGTACCTCACTCGGTCTTCGTTGAGGCTTTGAGGCTTTTAACGCTGGACCTCTGGGTCACGGCCATACATGTGAAAGAATAGCGCGCTGCTGAGAACGGAAGAGAATGATCGTAAGGATTATAGCATTACTAATAATCACGTGCGTGCGAGAGAGGCCCCCAAAAAATTGGGAGACCATCATAATCATAAATAATACCGCATTACAAGGAATGCCGGAACCGTTTCACCGTTACTGCGAAATGAGAAATAACTTGCGTTAACGTTATGCCACTGGAAGAAAAAACTCGATTTGGCGTTACCTACGATGTTACTTATCTGTCCAATTTAAATAAGTCAACTGTCACTTCGGGACCATTTGTTCGAAGGGTTTTCTCTTTGTTCTTCGTATTTCTCCGGTAATTTTTTTTCAACGGATTTGTATTTTTTTCTATATGGGCTTGCGAGGCGTAGATTCCTTCGAGCATAGAAGAGCACAGAAATGTACCCTTATTGAACTATTTGTATAAAAAATGTCGAATGACGAATCGGTGAAATTTATTATTCGTGTAGCTTGCAGTGGATTTGAGTGCAACGGAGGGTAAGGAAAACGACTGAAGAGAGCGAATGCGAGTGTAGAACGGGGAATGTTTATGGGTAGTTTTGTCGCTCGCGCCTGCTAATGCTGACCATACGTTCTTTTGCAAATTTCTTATACCGAATTACCGTAAATCAGCCTGCCCATTATACGCTGTACGTACATTGTCGAAATGGGGCGTGCGTGTACATACGGGTAACTTTTTCCATTCGGTCCGGAGGTTAAGTGATCATCACTGTCGTTAAAGATTGTCAGTGCCAATTATTTCGAATATCGTTACCTGACAACCGTACGTACGGATTCGCGCTTCGTATATTTGAACTATCCGCGAAGGCGCATGCCGTTCTCGCCTTATTTTTTACGGTGCCTCCTGCGTAATTCTGAGTTCGTAAGTTCTCTTCGTCTAAATAAAAACAAAATCGTTTCACGTTGAGACGGTCCGGAAGAGAGAGCGAGGAAAGAGAGCGAGGAGAGAGAGAGAGAGAGAGAGAGAGAGAGAGAGAGAGAGAGAGAGAGAGAGAGAGAGAGAGAGAGAGAGAGAGAGAGAGAGAGAGGGAGAGGGAGAGAGAGACATAATGCAAAGAGTGAGAAGCGCGAGTAAGTGTATAGGAGGCGTTTGTCAGATGAGGCAAGTGCGCGTATATGTGTCTCGCTGCTTCAGAATTCTCATCTCTCTCGCAGTCGAATCTCTCGTCTCGTCGAACGCGAACCACAACGCGGGGCTAGCTCGCGTATCATACGTGTAGCTCTATGTATGCGGATATTTCGCGCGTTCGCCGATAACACGTGTCGTTAATAACATTCTCGTACTTTCGTTTTTTCTCACTTTCTCTACTGTCGAATATCGATGGGCTTACATGATAAATGACAATAATGTTCGTCTTGATATTCGATAAATAGTGTAACAAGACATTTTTGGGACTGGTACGTGATTAAATTGAGCCAATTTAGATCGCGGTGTCTCTCGGTGTGCCCGTAGTGACAATAGTCGAAATACAATCGAGGATCAACGATGAAGGAAAGTGTGGTGAAAGAGAGTAGCGCAACCCTCGGGGTCGCTTGAAAGGAAAACAAACTCAGAGTTTGTCTAAATAATGGACTCTAATAAGGTGGATTACTCTGGCAAGCCTAAAGAAGCTGTTAAGAACGATAAGATCCTCTCGAACGCGACAAAGGTCCCGGCTACGTACGTCTTCAAGCCGGAAGTCGTAAAATCAAGGTCGAAAGATCAGAGTGGCCTGAGAGGTATTCTCGATCGCGTCGCGAAAAGTCGCGACACCACCGAGAGAAGGAGGAGCCGATCGCTCTTTTTGGCGCACGACCATTCCAAGGAGAGCGCTAAATTAGCGGAATACCGGGCCGGCGGAAGATTCGATCGTAGAAACGTGAAGAATCATACGAATATCGTGCCTCGTGGAGGCCCCTCGATAAATCCGAAATTTATAAAGAGTCTCGAGCTCGAGCGAAGCGATGAATACTCGTCGTCGCGTTCGTTGGAGAACAAGAGTGTCGATTTGTCGAGGCGTAAAAGCTGCCCGAAGGATCGGACGGTCGAAAGGCACGGGAAGTCGACGGATCATTTGGAGACTTGCCAGGAGGAGGAGTATAGGGAGAACGGTGAGCTTCGTTGCTCGAGTACCGGATCGAAACGTCAGGACGATCGGGACGGAAAGCGTTTGACAAAATCGAGCGAGGAAGAACCGCCGCCGCAGCCGCCGGTGCCGCCGCCGAGTGTCGATGAGGAATATGCGCGAATAAATAGAAGCCAGGACGACGGGCAAGTCGATGACGGCGAGTGTCGTCGTTGCTCGCCACGCAATCGCGTCGAGCGTACTTTCCGTCGTGGGATACCGAGGCCCGATGTCCACCACGAGCAACGATCGCGCCAATCGAATCGGATAAAATCGTTCGATTCGTCCGAGTGCGACGAGGAGGGTGACAAGACCGCCGGAACTCTCGGACGTGTCGACTCACCCTATCCTTACGCAACGAATCACAATCACTGTTTGTCACCGTCGTCGGGAGACGTGACTGGCGTTGACACGACACCTGGCTATTTGTTGACTCGCCAATCGATTGCTCGTAACGACTCTGTCGTTTCACCGATCTCCACTCACAGCGACTCGACTCTCAAGACGCTAAAAGATTGCGATAATTTGAAGTTTCTTCGTTCAACCGCCAACGACAAGGCCAACGACGGCTTCTCGACAATCGAAATTATCGGCCCTGCGAAGCTCGCATCCGCTCAACGCAAAACGGAAACCGGACGGACAAACGAGTTTGAAAAAAAAACTGGCCACTGCGCCGTGTCCGATCCAGGAGGTTTCCTCTACAGGAGTCGATCTTCGCCACAGTTATCCGTCCACGACAGCGGAGTGGCGAGCGGCAATGGAAACATACCGGGAAGACCTACTTCGAGACTCGTTGCCGATTTACGACAATTGCTCACTCTCAAGCAACATTACTATCCGGAAGGTGGATGGGGCTGGGTTATCGTCGTCGTTGGTGTACTCGTGCAGATCCTCTCTCACGGGATTCACGGATCTGTCGGCGTTTTCGTTCAGCAAGTTCAGATGCGTTTCGAGTCGTTGGTCTATCTCCAATCAGGTCAGTTGTGTACCTGCCTCGAAGATCTCTCGTGTCGTTAATTCGACAATGTCAACTTCATGCGAAACGATGGGACGAGAAATAAAGGCGGGAAGAGGACGTATAGAAATGGGCCATTTGTGTACTTGTTACCTGCGTTTCAACATTTGGTTGGACTATCTTCAGCCCTAATGATTATACAAACCCTTTTCGGCACACATCTTGCCATTCTTGTTACAACACTTTTTAAAGTTCTTTCGATGTCATAATGTGGTTTCGGATGTTTGGCTTCGGAATAGCCCACAGATGTTTAGGGGGACTGAGACCCGAGGAGTTGAGCCCGTCATCGGAGAACTTTAACCTCATTTTTGATAAACCACTTTACGGTTGCGGCCGATCGGTGCCAAGGAACGTATTATTTTCAACCAATCTTCCTTGGAAAGATGACGATAGTTTTTGTTTGCACAGCTACGGCTTCTGTCGAGCTTTGAATCCTTCAAGAGCAGCCTCTTTGAGCCTTGTTGGCACTGTTTGAAAATAATCTTTCGTTCCCGCCTGCTTGGCAAGCTCAACTGTCAGATCCGGCGACGTTATTCGCCGATTGTTTTCAAGAGGACCGAACAAAAATCCCTCGAGGTATCGTGGCTCCTTCTCGTCCCAATCTCCTGCGATCGGACCGACCACCAGTCATTTCTATTCGTTTTACGCCCTATTTTTCCACAACCCAACGTGAAAACTTTACTTCCTTCGTTATTCGCGTTTGCGACTTGCCGTTGGGGTAGAACTTGGATGTTGACACATTGGCTCAGACTCGGCTTCTTTTTTTCAATAGAAACGCATGAAATCCCAAAGGCGACGAGCAAAAATGCGACGATGCGAAAAACAAGCCCAAAAGTCCTATTCACACAAGTAACCCCCTTCATCGTGTTATCTCGGGTATTATACTCGATGTACCGCAACTGTGTTTTGAGACACTCAAGGCCAATGAATGCCAGGGAAGTATCTCCACAAAGGAGGCACGCGTCTACGGGGGAAAATATACATGCCTGAGACTTTTGATTAAGGCAGTATATCTATAAACTACCGCTCAAAACTTTGGATACAACAGTCGATATTTCTTGCCGCACTAAAAGTTACATAGCTTTATAAAAAAAAGATAACTAAATTTAACGAACGGCCTTTTGAAGGGAACAAATTCAGCTGTGTTTTTCTTTAAAAAAATATTTTTTCTAATTGTTTTTAATTTTTTTCGACCTGGTACGTACTTTTGTGCGTGACTGTTTTTCGGCTATTTTTCCAACATCGAGAATTGAGCGCATAACTTGTGGAATTTTTTTTTCGCGTTTTTATTCATGATAAATATGAAAGGGGTTGCAGAAGGTCCACTTTCGTACGATTTGTTACGCAAACTTATTTCATTTTTGGCTAAAAAAGACAAATTTTGGAAAATGCAACGTAACTCAAGAACTATAGGGTTTATGAGGAAAGGTCCGAGATGTAAAATGTTGCGTAAGTTTATACTGGATCGCCTGGTGCTTTTTCAGAATTAACCGTTAAGATTTTTTTTTTTTTTTGCTATTGTCGCTCGAAACCCTGATAAGGAGGATGGCTTAACTTGAAAAGTATGGCGTTTAGGATCAAGTATCACGAGGAGAAACTGTTTCAATTTTCGATTTTAAGTTCACGCGAGTTTTGTGCGGAATATTTTCCTGAAATTATCTCGAAACTTTTTTGGCCGAACTTTTTTGGTGTTTCGTTTTGAATACGTTGACATTTTTTTACAATGTTTTTCTTTTCAGGCCTAGGTCCTTTTGAAAAATTGTAAAAAAAATCTGAAAAGTGTCAAGGTATTTAAAACGAGACACCGCAACTTTTTCCCCTCCTGATATCTTGTCTCCGACTCAATAATTTTCGAGATACGCCAACAAATTTTTTGGACGATTCCACGAGTTTCGATTAAAAAATCGGTAAAATTTGAAAAAAATAATACAAAAATCGTAAAAAATTCGAGCAAATTTGAAATCGAAAATGGAAGGAGTTCCTCCTCCTAATATTTTGTCCTAAACGCCAACTTTTCGAGTCAAGCCATCCTACTCATCAGAGTTTCGAGCGAAAATAGTAACAAAAAAAATCTCACAAGAAAATTCTTAAGCAATACCAGGCGATCCATTATAAACTTACGCTACTTTTTACATCTTTGACATTTTCTCTTAAATCCTATAGTTCTTGAGTTACGCTGTATTTTCCAGAATTTGTCTTTTTTAGCCAAAATGAAATATCTTTGCGAAAAAAATCGTGAGAAACTTTTCAAAAAACAACAATAGAGTTTCTGCTATCCCTTTCAAGTTTATCATGGAAATCATCATGCGCCCAATTCTCGATCGTCAAAAAATAACCAAAAAATGGTCACGTACAAAATTACATACCGGGTCGAAAAAAATCATAAAAAATATTTCAAAAAAGCAAAACAAAGCTAAATTTGTTCCCTTCAAAACGCCGTTCGTTAAATTTGGTAATGTTTTTTTTTGACGGAGCTATCTAAATAACTTTTAGTGCGGCAAGAAATGTCGACTGGTGTATTCAAATGTTTGAGCGGTATTTTACATACATACAAATACATATACAAATATGCTACACAAAATGCTCTAGTACCTGTTGGAGATTGGGTGCTCGTATAAGGTCGAAATAAGTGCAGGTAATAGAAATTTCCACGGATCGAGTATGCATATGCGCTCACATGAAATAGGTTATGCGATTAGTTTCTCCGTTTTTTCTTAGTTGTCAGACGACGAGAAGAAACTTAATAGATTAGGGGTAATAACAGTTTGAATGTACCTGTATTCGGTGAGTCCGTACTTACGATCATTGGCGCCTGTATGCAACGAAATGTTAAAATCATCGGCGATCTCCCGACGATAGAATCCTACAACTATTCTCCTGTTCCATCTTGTCATTTTTTTACCCATTTCCACGCAATTACGCAGGAGATCGTCAAGCCCGAAAACTCAGAGTCACCGTGTAGACTTTTATCGCAAAGACGACACACGACCGCGAGGTACGAAGCAGACCTCTATCGCCAATAACCGACGATGCGATTAGGATACACTCGTGCGCGGCTGCTGGATCCAGTGAAGATTGTCTCTACGACTTTATTCATAGCGTCATAAAGGATAATTGAAGGCGGGGGGGGGGGGGGGGGGGGCTCTCTCGAAACGTATCTCGGGAAGATAGAAAGAACCCCAGGTTCGAACGAAGGTTACACTCGATGAAATCCGTGCAAAATCTCTAGCCAAATTAATCGATCTTGATCGCCCGTGCTATTGCTAGGAGCAGTCGCGGTTGCCGCTGTATTTATTTCTGTGCGAGCCATATGGCGCTCTGCGCCACGAGATGGCGGAAAATGTTACTTTTCTCACGTTTCAACGGCGTATGAAAATAGTTTATCTTGTTTGAGGTTGCGCGACAATTGACCGGCCGGAGAGATACGAGTAGAGAGCAATCCAGCGAGACTGGATGTTTTTTCGCGAACACGCCTTCCCGAGTCCGAAATTGTGGCACACGCCTTCCAGGTTGGCGTTCTGCCGAACCATCTTTATTTTCGTCGTCGTTATTGCCGTCCTACCGTTACGTCGGAAGGACGAGGGGAGTGTGCTTGGATCCACTCGAAGGCTACTTTTCCGTCACACTTGATGCACAAACAATGTACGTCACCATATTTACTGCCACTCGTCGCGATGTAGGTACTCCGGTGACACGAGAGAGACTCGATTACGACTACACCTCGAAACGGCGGAAAAGCGTTTCTTCTGCATTTTATCCCCATCGACGGAAGAATCTGGCTAATGACACGTGCGTGCGTTCAATTTTCAACTGATAATAAAAATGGATGCTTTACGGACGATGCGGATGGCGAATTCGAGTCACAAATACACTTTCTTTGATACGCGTTCAAGCGCTCAGTCTCAACACCCCAAAAATTGTGGATGTTTACATGAAAATAGTAAGATTCGGAAGCACTTTGGCGAGTGGAATATTCGAAACATTATAAAGGGTTCGCTCAGCGTTAAATAAATATCAACAAAGCGTACTTCGAGAATAAGAGCCGTGAGTCGACGAGCCGTTAAAGAATTCGAATAAAGAGGACGTGCAAAGCTTGTCACTAACGATACGTCACTATATCCGTGCGAAAGTTCGATCATGGAAAGCGACATCGCGAATATTCGTGCCTATGAGTTTTTTCTCCTCGAGCGTCTGAGTACACTCAGAAAAAAGATTTATTACGGATGAAGAAGTTTGTCTTCCCTCGAATAAGTTTTCTCATTTGTATGTCGCCCTACTACGATTTTATTAACAGCTAAGAAAATTTGTTATTTAAGGTTACGTTTGAGATTTACTAAGAATTTTTCTTCACATCTAATAGGATATATAAGTTAGAAGAAATAGATTTTTATATCCGACAAATAGAGTTTTTTTTAACATCTAATAGGATTCTTCATAATCCCTCGGCTGTTTTTTTTTTCGAGGAATCGTGTCATTTCGTCCGTCATTATTTTCTCACTTGAACGTTTTTTTCTCACTTTATATTCTTCCTTACACTTAACGAATTCCTCACTTTCGAGTTTCTCACTTCCGAAACGCAACACCGACACTTGTGCCAATGCTTTTGGGAAGAAGCTACACGGTAAGCGTATGTCGCGAAATAAGAGCTTTTTGTGATTGGGAAGTAGTATTTATTTGATTTTAGGAAATATTTACTCAAATGTTCTATTTTGAATATGGCTTTTATTTGATGTGAAAAATCGGTACGCAAAAAAACATATTTAGTGACGCTACATACATGCTGTAGTTACAATCACATAAAAACTGTCTCCATACGACCAAACATTTATTAATTTCTAATAAATTATGTTCTAATGTGCCAATTTATTACAAAATGATACATCTTTTTTCTGAGTGTACTTCACCGATGATATTTTATCCTCCCCTGTGGTTCGTTTCGAAAATATATCAATGGCTTACGCGCACATAGAAAAAAGGGTATATGATCATTAACCCAAGACGGTCACTTGGGGTGTGACACACCCCAGGCCATTTTTGAGCTCAAATTTGACCTGGGAAATCCCAAAATCCGACACTATTACCCCCACCTACAGTTACTTTGAACCCTCCTTGGTAGGCTCAGGTAGTAGGGACCCATCCAGATGCGTCAGTGTCGCTCGTTCAGTCGCTTGAAGCGGACGTTCCGAAATCCTGGGGTGTGCCACACCCCGTGTGACCAGTGTGTTTGAAATTTGTGCAAAAAGTTGATTTTTTTTTTCGGTTTTCAACGATTTTTGGCAACAAAGTAAGTGTAAATTATCATTTGAGTCATTTAGAATTTTTTTTAAATTTTATTGTGTATATTAGATGCCCTACGATCTGCGACCACGGTCATTCCAACGGGAGTTGGTCGAAGACGTTGATACAGACGATTCGGTTGGCGGCGATCCTTCAGATAACGAAGATCATGTTTCGAGACATTCTGAATCTTCGGATTCTTCATTGGACGAAAATGAATCCGATCTGGAAAACGTTACTCTCAACCAAAGACTCCTTCAGTCGAGGGCTCGGGGCCGTCCCGCAACGGTTCTACGAGGCGTTGATGGTTACAAGTGGAAAACAACGAAACCAACACGTGAATCAAGTATGTAAGCGACGCTTCTGTGTGTATAGAAACACATATCACAGGCGTGGACGATGTAAACATTCGTTTTTGCTCCGAAAAGTAATCTAACGTATACATATGTTATTGTAGTTCGCAGGAATGAGCTTCCGCCAGTGTTTATCCCTGGACCAGCCAACACGAATGCCTAGGTGTGGCCTGTGCGACAGGAAGAAAGATAAAAAATCACATTGGATGTGTCCTTCGTGCGACCGCCCGATGTGCGACGAGCATCGGGCGTACCTGTGCACTGAATGTGCACTGGGAATTGAGTGAGCTTGATTTTCTAGCATCGTTTCGCTGTATTACTCTTTATTCACTTTAATTTTTCATTTTTCAATAAAGAAATCATAATTTTACACGAAAAATTATCGACATATTGTACATTATTTTTCCGCTAAAACCCGCATGTTCAAAGTGCAAAATAAATATACTTTTTGGAAAACCCAAAAAAACTAGTATACTCACCAGAAAGAGCATGCTTTTACGAATCATATCCTGCTTGAGATTTCTTGATATCTCAAAAAACAAAAAAAATACAGCATTTTTTGTAAAAAAAGAGTTTTTTCGCGAATTTTTTTTTCAAGAATTTTTTAAACATACTTAAAACTGAAATTTTCGTTCGGTTCTTGGACAGGGTCATTGAAAAACGTTTGAAATATGTTCTCAAATTTTTGTGAGCCCCCAAAATAATTCTACGAAATCCTCCAGCGCTCCAAAGTGCTTGGGGTGTGGCACACCCCATGTGACCACCACGGGATTCTCATGAGGTGTGACCGTCTTGGGTTAACCATTGCTGTTTCTTTGAATATCAAGACATAAGAATTAGGTACAGGGTTCACCGATGAAAAATCTCCAATGATGCCTATCAACTCCAATGATTGTTCAGAATATGTCGGAAAGTGTGCAATTTATTACCGATAGCATTCAGCCAGCTGACTACTCTGGATAAACGGGCTGAATACGCGTAGCAAAATAACACGGGGTATACTTCCGTTCTCGGAAATAAGGTAAAACTTGGAGCCTGGCCCAGATACGTTCGATGCTTATCTTGACAAAAATGTTCGCCCCGTGTTACGTGTGGAAAATTGACCACTTCCCAGTTGCATTCTCGTTCGCTTTCCCGCGTATATATATATACATGAAGTCGCATTACGAGCGAGTAAGAACGATGCAGGTGGAAAGAGGGCATTACGATAGGATATAGGTTACACTTTCATAGTTGCATTTGGGTCTCTGCATTTTCTCTTTCTACAGCTCCTTGTTCCTCACATACTATATGGTACGATATGAGAATATACTCGATTGTATTTTACTCTATATATATATATATATATATATATATATATATATATATATATATATATATATATATATATATATATATATATATATATATATATATATATATATATATTGTACCAGCGAAGTGGATGCTCTTTAGCAATGTTCCGACTACCGTCGGAATGTCCAAACGTTTGTTTCAACCCTGCAGAGTGTAGGGTGCCAAAGTACGTTGCACCAGGACATAAACGCAAGATCCCTGCGGTCACAGAACGGATAACATATCCGAACAATGTACCTCTTGGAATTCCTGGTCCCCCATGGAACTGAAGGAAAAACACTGTGCAACATCCTCACAATTTGATCCCACGTCATTCAGTTGGCCATTTTATATTGCTATGTTTTCATGTTTCTTTAATAACTGCAGATCTTTTATTTTTGCAGAGACAATTGCATGGTTCTTTTTAGTTTTGGCGAATTACAAAACATTTCGTTACGAGCAATCATCGGTTCGTGCAACTCTTTTAGTATATGCGTGATGATACGATAAAGGTCTAGTGGCGCATTACGAAATAATCACATGCTCATTGGATATAGAAGTCACTCATTCTAACGGTAGGTCGTTAATTAATGTCGCTTTGCTCGGAAAAATCCATGGGGACGTGTCTGCGTGGTTCGTCTGCGATCAAGTTTCCTTAAAGATATCGCGTTGATGGCTGCGCGTGGCACACGTCTCGATGTAGCACCATTTCGCTGCATGTTCTGCTCCTTCGAGAGCAAAAGTAAGAGAGCGGCAGGGGGAAGCGGAAATGGAGAGTGGAGGAGCGAGAGAGAAAGAAAGAGAGAGAGAGGAGAGAGAGAGAGAGAGAGAGAGAGAGAGAGAGAGAGAGAGAGAGAGAGCGAGAGAGAGAAACACATCGCAGGATTTATAGAGGCGAAAAAACTTTTCCATCCCGGCGATGAAACGTGCATCGGTCTATAAATTTGTAGGAGGTCAATACCGCGATATACAGTGTGGCGTATCACTTGATATCGCAGTACGGGATATCCTCAATACACAAGAGTCAGCTCGTTCTCTCGTCGCGGATTCCCATGTGAAGCGCGCAGACGGCTCGATTTCTTCGCGGTCCCTTGGGACCGCGGGAAACACTCACTGCGGCGAATTCCAAATGATTCCCGGTATTCGTCCCGTACTTGACCCTAAAAAGGAAGCACGAATACCCATCCTTCATGGTATTCGCTTTATAAGCACCTCTCTTGAGCGATTACAGCCAATTCACGTCGCTGTCACTCGATGATTTTCCCAATGACAATTGGCGAGGAAAAATTACTATAATCGTAATTATGGGTTATTTTAATTTGCAAATGTCTTGTCGCATAATGCTGTACAATCGGCGGATGCAGTCGAATTATTACAATGGCTTGCTGCAAAGTTGAGCGAAAATAGCTCGAACCGTTTTCACAAAAGCGTTAAACCATCTCTCACATTTTCATATAGTTCCGCTATCCGCCACGGCACACGCACACACACACTCGGGCGCGCGCGCACGCACACAAACACGCATTCATGAATATGTCATTCGCCTTCGTACCACAGACGGCATTGAGGTTAAAACGTGAAAGGGAAATTCGCAAAATTAAATCGTACGTTACACCGGTTGGAAAATGGTAACGAAAAATGGCACGGGACAGAGAGAAGAAGAGGGGTGCGGGATAGAGAAATGGAGAGAGAGAGAGGGAGAGAGCGGAATGGTTTTTGGTGGAACGGTGGCATTCGTGCTGGTGCATGTGTCCAATGGTAGCGAGGAGGTCAAAGGGCACGGAACATTTGTGTTTCATCCGCGGGTGTGCCGGATTCAAGCGGCCCCAAACGCAAACGCCCCAGCTCTCGCGCGCGGTCCCATACGTTTTGGTCATCCCGTAAAGCGACCATTTGTTACATACGCGAGTCTGAATTTATCGTGTCGACACGTGAACATTGCCAAAATCAATGTAGGGCGATATCCTCTTTCTCTAGCCTATGTGCATTTACATTTGTATACACGCATACACGTAGAATCGGTAAATTGTTTCCGGGGTGTTCCCCGGTGTGCATCCAACGCAGGTCCATCTACGCGAGTTCCTTTTTCTTCTACCGCCCCCCATACTCTCTCACTTGGCATAGCTATAAATTTATCAATTCGTCACGTACGGAGATAAACATGATGTGTCGGCAAAATTTATCGTATACCGATTCGAAAGTACGATTCCATTGTTTCAATAATGTTTTCCAAGGATCAATCAGTATGCTGTTATGTATGTTGTATGGAAAATAATACACGAATGGATAAAAAATATTATCCCAATCCGGATCGGGAGTGCAGAAATAGAATGAAAAGAGAGAGAGAGAGAGAGAGAGAGAGAGAGAGAATTCTCGGGGACTCCTAACGTCTTTTGGTGGCGAGAGAAACATTGTTTTGGTGGCGAGAGAAACATTGAATTCGACGGGAATAATTAACGTCCGGAGCCGGAATAAAGAGAGGGACGGCGATTTTAGTTTTTCCCTCACGATTTTCGCGATGCAAAAGGTTGGAGATATGCCGAAGATGTGCTTCCTAATGTAAAAGGCCGATAAAGAAGCAAAGTGCCACGTGAAGCCGTCGTGCACCCTAACTCCCCCGCTCACTCTCTGTCACGGACGACGGGAGGAAACGGACGATCGTAAAGCAGCGAGAGATACGAGAGGAGAGGGTGTCAAAAGGAAAAATACGAAATTCTCTGTGTAGTCGGTTCATTGAAGCGCCAAGAAACATCCGGCGTGAATACGACCCACAAATATATATATATATATATATATATATATATATATATATATATATATATATATATATATATATATATATATATATATATATATACACAATAAGACAGGATGATGTTAAATGTATCATATCGGTCGCAGATCGAATCCTCCCGAACGAAAAGGCAAAAGTTGAACAAATTTACGTAGAGAATGTTGCGTCTCGCATTCCTTCAACTGATAAGGCTGTATACTTGGTCCGAGAGGAATAAAAGAAGGTGACTGGATTGTGTCGAGGGATTAAAAGTCCAGAGGAAGGCTCCGAACGAATCCTCATCTCGCACATGCAAGATCGAGCATCGAGACGTCACGAGATCGAGATAAAAAGTAAAACCTTCGCCTCCCTATTCTTCTCCGTCTCCATTGAGCGAGACGGCGCTTTTGTTTTTCGCAAAATCGCTCTCGACTGCGAGAATTTATTCGAGATAAATGTTGTCGCACGCTTGGAGAAAATTTAAAAAGAAGAAGAAAAAAAGTTAATGCAACATTTCCATAGAGATTTAACTTCGGAGCTTATCGCTGGCGAGAATTTGGAGATTCTTCTCAGCTCGCTCGTGTAGACCACTCGACCACATTCTTCTTGGCTTTCATTCACAATCTACGCGCACTTTTTAGTTCGGATTTATCTGTTACGCAGTTACACGCGCGGTAAGTACATAAAATCTCGAGGAAACAACCTTGTCCGATACGTTCGTATGGTAGAAGTAGAGATTCTTTTTTTTCTATTAAAGTCCCATATGTTTATTTATAATTGCAGTGCAGGTAGTGAACAAGAAAATTGACGAGCCATTCACGAAAGCGCGACAATTCTTTCCATCTGATACGATGTTTGTATGATTGAACGAAACAATGTTTCCAAGAACAAACGTAATTTCGTCGATCGTTTGTATATTTTGCATCGACGATAAATAGTCGATAACAACGAAAAGAAAGCGTGAATCTTAAAGATCGTCATAGTTTATTCTTTTTGGCACCGTCAACGGTCGTTTGCAATTTGCAGTCAAGACGTATCCATGTTGCGAGGAGGGCTGACCATACGAAATCGTGGGAAGCCAAAGGCCACCGCCGTCGCCGCACAGGGAGCAAAAAAAATATTACGAGGAGCGTGACACTGCGGGGATTCGGAGTTCCGTAATGATAAGGGAAACATAAATAAATAAATGCCACAATGTAGCTTATCAGCGATACGATGAAGCACGAAAACCTTGTGCCTGTCGCGTTCTTCGTACTCGCGTTCATGGTTGTCCCTCGCGATTTACCGGCTCAAATCGTGGAGCACGACACACGTAACTCTCTTTCTCGCCCCGTTTCTCTCACTCTCTCTCTGTCTCTCTCTCTATCGCGCGCGCACGACGGCGATGGCGAAAACACGCCGGATGTACGGAAAATAAACTCGTTCATCGTCTCGCGTGATGATTCGCTCTAATATTCATCTCGTTCTTCTTGAATAGCGCCCGCACCAGAAGGAAGGGTGCGTGTGCCTCTCGTTATAAAAATGAAATCGCTCCTTATTTCTGACTACGTTCCGCTTTTGCGACGAACGACGATAAAAAGGTTGAATGCGTTCCACTTTCTCATTCCTTGATACTTATACATGTGTGTGTGTGTGTGTGTGTGTGTGTGTGTGTGTGTGTGTGTGTGTGTGTGTGTGTGTGTGTGTGTGTGTGTGTGTGCGTGTGCGTGTGTGTGTGTGTGTGTGTGTGCATATGTGCGCGAAAGTATGCCTCAGTGCTTTTGACAAACGTAACATCCCGAGAATAGAGCAAGTTTGTAAACGAGCGATATTTTTCATAAATCATCTTTCATCGTAAGTTTAAAAAAATGACTTTTGATTTACATATGCTGGCAAGTATTACTATGCACTGCAGTGCAAGGCTGCCCTTTCACAAATTTCAGAAATTAAGTTTTATCGCCATTAAACTTAATTTCCAATGATCGTTTGGTAATTCTAAAATATTGCTATCGCAATTCGTTTTTCAAAGGAACGAGTACATATTTCACGTGTACGTATCACTATTTCATCTATTAACAACCGGCATTACCATCTGTTATCGATAGTAAATGATCAATGATACTTATTTCATTGGTCAATGGTTTCATAGTGATTTACTATAATCATTATAATAATTGACTATGGATATAGTAAATAAGACTGAGCGAACGACTCGCGAATAAAAATATTGATCAACGAAATTACCTTTGACCTTTGATTAGTGAATTTTCAACAGTTAACAGCATGAACCATTATTATTAATAATATAAACTTCATGAATTTACGTTTATTAAATGTTTGTTTCATTGATCTCAATGAATATTAAATGTCCTTCATTTCGTAGCTGACGTCAGAAATTATTTGGTCTCGCGTATAAATTCAACTAAAATAGACCATGTACACTTTTCCTCCGAGTGCATAATCATCAACGTCACTCTGTGAGTGCAATAGCTAAGACTTTTCCCACGGTCAACATTCAGCGATATAGTGCGATTGAAGTTTGCAGATATTTTCGCGCACAACGATTGTGTAGATGTTGAAGTCTTGAACGTGAGCAAAACGTCAGGGATGGGAAATGTAAACGAGCCGGTACAAATGGGCTGAAAGCGTCGATTAAACAACTCTGGTAATGAATTGGGAGCAATGACGCGGTGTACATATACATCGGACACTTATTTATTGCACGCAATCGCTTACCGGTGTACGTAAACGACGACGTGAGAGTAATTTATATACACGGACCGCTCACGGAAAATGAGAGTTTGATGTTGAACCTGAAATAACGAACTGGCAATGCTCCTCCTTCATTACTAGAGGGGGAAACAATTCATTTGTGATTTTTCAAAATGCAATGACCAAAAGAAAGGTAAAAGAGTTTGAAAGGTATACTGCCCGAAGCTGTAGATAGATGGGTAGATAATTGTATCAGGCTTTAGTTATATTTTGAGACAAATAGAGAATATATAATATAAAAACATAGAACTTTTTTATGCACAGAATAAAATTCAAAAAAAAAAATAATAATGACAATGAAGACACGCTTACGTTATCAGAGAAGAACTATTGAATGATTTTGTATAATGTGTACAATACATAGTATGCCCTCGATTACTACGAAAGACATCGAAAGGTATACATTCTCAGATTCCTTTTCTTCTTCTTCAATTACTTTGATGGACCGTTTCTCTCTGTCTCTCTCTCTCTCTCTCTCTCTCTCTCTCTCTCTCTCTCTCTCTCTCTCTCTCTCTCTCTCTCTCTCTTTCTCTCTCTCTAACTAAACTCTAAACTGGATCGTTTTGTCAGAACTATCACTTAAACACGAAATTTGTTGAAAAAAAAAGAAAGAACAGGTTTGAAAAAATTAACTTTCAAATTCGTATACCCTACACTCAAAAATATAAAAAAGTAATAAGAATATTAAACAGACCTCTAAATTTATATGGATACTGTATACGAAAAATGTAGATTTTGGCAGCACCCTTTTTTCTTTTGCGTTTTTCTCGCAAGAATGTTTTACGAAACGGCGTAAGTTGTATCTGAAAATCTTTTGTTTCGCTTTACTTCAAATACGGACAAATTGAATGATTAAACGAACTTACCTGTAAGTGAAGTTCGATCATAATTACATGTAGCGCCTCTCCCGAAAGATCAATCGTAGTACCCCTGCCACACCGATATAGCCACACTTTCAAGGAGTGAGATGCAGCCAAAGGCATGAAAAAACGAACATTTTCAATAATTTTTTTTCATAGTAATTACGTTTGTTTTACAAAAGTGGCTACACAGACTTTTTATGTTATATTTCAACTTGACTTGTACAAATTTTCAAAGGAAAATATTGATTATTTATAACAATATCGCCATCTCTGTCGGGGACCCCCTTCGACATGGAGTGCTTTGCGGTGATCATCATCAAATTTTACTAGATCATTTGAAATCAAAAAACAAAAAAAAATCATTAGTTCAATAATAAATGTAGTCCTTAATCGAAGCTTTTTTTTTCAAAAATTGACTAAATGGCGGCTTCCGACAGATAACTTTCGATTTTCGACGACAAAATCGCTCGTTTATTGTTAAAAAAAATAGAAATTAAAAAAAAAATGAAAATCCTTCGATTAAGGACTAGTTTATAATGCTATCAATAAGCACACCAAATTTCATCAAATTCTATCGAGGTGTTTTTTAACTATAGTGGTCACCGACTATGAAAAGATAGTTTCGAGAAAACGCGTTCAAAGTTTTTCGATGTGGATACGGTATTATATGTTCGTAAAATTTGGAGTTCGATGGATGAAGCTAAACTTTTTTTTAATGTATTTTGATCCGCTGAATCTGAATATCACAACTTTTGCCGAAAAGTCGAGCATTCAATTGTTTATAGCCAATTGTTAAAACAATTTTTCAAAAAATAAAAGTTCTTCATAAAATTTTGCTAAACTTGATAGTTTTTGAAAATTTCTGGAAGAGCTCTCCAATTTTACACTTGATTTATGTATAGAAATACTAATTAAAAAATTACTTACATCGAATCATCAATTACTGGCCCATACAATAGGGCTTCTGCCGATGTGGAAGCTTCCAAAATATCAATTTGTTGTTGTCTTCGAAGCATTCTGCTTTCCCGAGTATTATCGTTTGCGAGTTTGTCAGCAACGTCTATACGTTGTGAATCGATTCTTGCTGTGTACCGGTGAGAATTGGGTCCACAATTAATTCCAAGTGTATTCATGATCAGTAACAACACGACTAGAAATGTTGCTACGGGGCAGACTGGAGCTGCATCCGGCTACCGTATTCCGTACTACGGCACGGAACAGGCCGCCTTTACTAGGATCAGAGCTATACCGGGCGTGAAACGTTCTTTTTTAATCCGGCCATGACGCGGATGCCGGTAACGTAGATGATCCGTATACCTTTTCAGGCTCTGATCCGATTGGCGTATCTATGCCTGAAATGAAAAAAAAAAAAAAAAATTATGAATAAAAAAATTCTGGTAGTATTTTTTGTTTCCATATGCGTTATTTATTATCCTGCCTATATAATAATTGGAATAAAACATATTCTGCCTTGTAAAAGTTTTTTACCTCCCCTCGGAATTGAACCTACGTCTTCTAATTCTAGAGCTGAGCGCACTACCTATTTAGCCATTCCAACACTTGTGTAAACTTTCCTTTTTTTTCTTTGAATATTTTCATAATTCTAATTCTATTCTAAAAATGTCAATAATTTTATTCATGGGGTTGAAGATTGCATCGCTGCAATGCAACAATAATTCTTTTTTTACCGGATCTTTTCTGCCTATTTAGGCTGTGAAAATAACTCACCCGTTTTTACATATTCTCATTAGAGTGTTACGACCGGAATTTTCAAAAAAGCATTCGGATGATGATTTTGTAAAAGAAAAATGTTAAGCTGTACCAATAAAATTTAATTTTATTGATTTGATTGATTCCTTTTTGACGATGATAAAAATAAACGAATGAAAAGGGAAGAAAAAAGCGATCCATTCCCACGATGCAAACTTCAAATGTATTTTAATTCGTTCTTTGTTTCTTGATTTGATGATGAGGGCGTCCGCATGGACACCATATTACTTTTATTAGAATCTTTCCGAAATTATGCACGCAGCAACTCAGTTGTTGACTTTGATGGTCCCGAATAAGGTTATCCGGTAGACATGCGGCGCAAATCAGACACACACTTCGAAGTGCATGGCGGATCGGTACCGGATGTCTACTGGATTAGCCAACCTCGGAGCACGGATGGGAAAAGGAAAATCGATCTGGCCTTGGACTGGTAACCTTGTCAGAGCCATGTGAGGGACGCGTTGCGGGTCGTCTGATGTGGGCCTGATCAATGCTGCCTTCCTACATCGGTATCTGGGTACTACTGATCTGGCAGACATACAGTGCCGATCAGGCACGGACTTCGGTGCCCTAACAAGGTCCTCGCAAGATTAACTGATTCAGGACTGATCAGTTTATCTTTATTACACCCGTTCTCCGGATTCACTGATCCAGTAAATATCCAGCACAGATCAGGCGGGCGCTTCTACGGTATTCCGGACCGTATCTTCAAACCTGCCTGATCAGTGATCCGGCTGACGGAACAACATTTCTAGTCGGGAATGTGTGTGTACCTTCATTGAATACACAAGCAGCAACATATGCAGCAATTTCTACAATAGTACTGCTACTACACACTGTTTTTGGGCTTATTTTCCGAATTACCTGATTGAAGCTTTCGTTATTGAGCTCGTCATTCTTACGAGCAAGATTATCGCCCTTTACCTTCCATTGTTATGGATGCCATAAGACCAATTTATGAAGATCTGAGTAATGATAATTTACTCTCTAGGTGGATCGGTGGCTTCAATCAAATCAATTGAGTTGCTTGCTCGATTGAGTTGCTTGCCGCTGCCGTCTGCAACCTGCCATGGGGACTCAACGCCCCTTCACCAATTGTGGGATGTGCCGAAAACTATTCATCGGATTGACTTGAAATTTTCGCGGAATATTTTCGAAAATCAAACAAAATGTAAAAAAATAGATTTTTTGAAAATCCTGACTGGATCTCACCCCCTAAAGACCGAAACATTTGCCGTGGTGACTACGACTCTCGATCGTCATTATTTCAAAGTTGTGTCGTAACCTCCTGCGTAGAAAGTTTGATGGGGCCCAAATCAGGGCCCGATCAGGTTGCCTGACTGCCCTGGTAGGGTACTAATAAGGCAGCCTGAAAGGGCCTTACTAGGAAATGTAACGTTGTATCACATATGGGCCTGACCTGGTTACCTGATCAGAAAGAAATATTTAATTTAAATAGAACCTTTTTAAATCCAATGTGTTCTTCCATGTCTCGTGGCCTACAATGATCTTATTTGTATCAGCTATTCTTTTTGAATATTAAATATATCAATAATATATTTAATTATATTATTAAATTGAATAAATAAAGATTCAATTCGAATAAATCTTTATTTGCTTATAACATACACTCTAAATCCAAGTATCCTATATTCATAAAATATTTCAATAATCCAAAATGGAATGAACCACTTAATTTAGAGTTCCACTACAATGAATTTGTATCATGATTCGTCATTCCCTGGCCTGCACAAATGTTTTTGGTCGAAGAAAATATTTCGCCTATATGGAAATCGAACCTCGTACCTACCTATCTAAAGCTACGCACGCTGCCTCTATATGGCATAAGAGATCAAATGAATTCCTATAATTATTTGGTTATTTGATATACTTTATGTATCACATAAAGTATATCAATTAGTTAATATCATTGTGATAATTAAAGAGTTTCATCGAATAACATAGATTTGTGAAACTTAACCTCATATATATATGTATATATATAATTCCTTTCTCTCTCTTCGCCTTACAAAGCTGCCGAAATCTTCTAACCCGCATCCGAGTTGCATAACGTTTATTACGTGACAATCTATAACACCTATTTCAATAGAATTTAGGAATACATCGAAACTCCGAAGCTACGATGCTGTCAAATCGAAGTTTCCACGTGGAAAATAAGAGGTTATGTGCATCTATCGACTGCTAAGGCAGTTATAGAGCAAGCCTATTTATGGCCTCATCAGGGAAAACCATAGTAGGGCCTCACCTGGGAAAACCTGCATAGGGCCTTATCAGGGGAAGCCTTAGTAAGGCCCTATCATGAACACCCTTAGTAGGGCCTATCAGGGCAAGCCTTGGGAGGGACCTATCGGGAAAAGCCTTACGGCCTTATCAGGGACGGCCTTAGTAGGGCCGTTTTAGTATTGCCTGATTTAGGGCCTAAATGCTACTAGCCCGATCGGGGTCGGATCAGGATGTCCGTAATGGGTGTTACCCGTATCACACCCCGATCGGGGCCTGATCCTGGTCAGGTTAACCCTGAGAAATTTCTACGCGGATAACTGAGCTGCTCTTGTTATAATGTTCCGAATATCGATTAGTGATAAAGTTTGCATACGATGTCTAGTCGTCAGTGCCAGTAGTGTAACTAATTTGTGAGTTAGTTTGTCTAGGTGAAGATTGTTATTTGGCCCCCATTTCGTAAATTCTTGCAGAACCACGCCTGGGTCCCACGTATAATCATATCTTGCTCTCTGAGGTTTTAGTTTCGAAACACCTTTAAAAAATCGTTTAATCCTGACATCCGTACCCAGGTCCAGACCGTGTAAAAGAGCAATGGCTGTGCGAAAGCTATTCAATGATCCATATGTTGCTCCGTTATCAAACTCGTTAATAAGGAATTTTGGCACCTGTTCGACCTAGCTCTTCAGGGGATCCGTATTTTCTTTTTGGTTGAAATTCCACCATTTTTTCAGTGCTGTTTCATATTGCTTTAGTGATGATTCGCATAACGAAGCCATAAGGATGTTGAAATTTCTTTCAGGTACTGCCCTGGCCCTCAGTGCTTGCATAATAAGAGTTCCGCTACCAGGGTAAGATTTTTCCACAGAGGATGAGGTTCTCTGGTTTAGGATGATAACAAATTAAAATTTGGTTTTCTTTTCGGGTCTTATTGAGCGTGCGTAAAATAATGGAGAATGGCGGGAATGCATAGTAGAAAAAATCCCATTTTACCGTAAAGGCATCAATTATCCAAGCTCCTGAATCTTTTTTCCAGGAAATATACTTTGAACATTTACACTTTGTTCTAGATGCAAAAATGTCTACTTCAGGGTTTTTAAATGTCTGAATGATTTTTCCAAAAACTTTGTTTGATAGGGAATATTCAGTCTCTGCTTCTAGTCTGCGCGATTCCAAATCCATTTCTTTGTTGTCCTGTGATCGAATATTAGATGCGAAAATCCACAGATTTCGTTTTTCGCACCAATCCCAAATTTCTTTAGCTACCTCATTTAATTTTTGGGAATTGAACTCCGCCCTTTTTTATTGATGTAAGACACTGTTGTGGTATTATCCGCTCTTAGGAGAATATCACAATCTCGTAAACGAGTTGCGAAACATTTCAAGGCAAACAGAGCGGCCTTTGATTCCCAATGGTTAATGTGGAGAGATTGTTCCTTTTCATTCCAGAACCCATGTGTTTGCTTGTCTGAACACGCCGCACCCCAGGCCGAGAGCGAGGCGTCCGGAAGTATTTCAATTTTGGGATCAAAATTTGCGATGAGATTTCGTGCGTTATTAATATTGCGGGCCCACCAGTCAATATCGTCTGATAAGTCCGATGAGATTTCCATTATTTTTTTGTAATTTTCTCCGTTCCGTTTGAGCGCTATCATTCTCGCCCTCTCGAATTTTCTCATATGAACTCTACCATATTTTAAAGCCGGACAACAAGATTCTAATGTTCCGATAAAAGAGAAAAAATCTCGGATTTTACAACGTTTTGTTTTGTTAAACTTTATTATAAGGGCGCCAGTTTTTTCTATTTTTACTAACGGGAGATCAACTGACATGCGTACCGAATCATGTGTAAGGCCCATAAATTTACATCTCATCGACGGGATTAACATACTTTTCTCCGTATTAAGATCTCTAACTTTTCTAAAAGAGATTTTGTCTGATTAACATTCTCGCAACAGATCTCCGAACTACTTCCGAACATCAAGATGTCATCCAGGTAAATTACCGACGTTAGGTCTTTAATTCTTAAAGAGGCCATAACCGGCTTCATGATTTTCGTAAATACATACGGCGCAGTGTTAAGACCGAAACATAACCTATCGAATTGATATATTATTTTTTGGAAATAAAATCTCAGGTTTTCTTTGTGTTTTTCGTTAATCGAAATCAAGTAATATGCGTCCTGGAGATCCAGTGCGGCCATGAAGCGACCTGGGCTCAACATTTTTTGGACCACTTTACCATCTTCGAGTTTGAAATGTTGTGTATCTACGAATTCGTTTAGCTTTTTGAGATTTAGAACCAATTGGTGACCACCACTAGCTTTCGGTATTAGGAAAATGCTCGAAATAAATTGGCCCTTGTACGCGGGTACCTCCTTAATCGTTTTTTCGTTTTAAGTTTTTCGATTCGAGCTGTAATAAGAGTAATATGTATGAGGTATGTAGGAGGTATGCGCTGAATCACCCGCTTCGAAAAAGGGATGCGATATCCCTCAACTCAGCCTCGAATGGTTTTATCACAGGTACAATTCATCCACGCGTGCTTGAATAGCTTCAAACACGCCGCCGAATGGCTTATAGGTTCATTTAGTTCCTCCTGTGACTCGATGAGGGTGGTTTCTGCGGAGGATGGCGGGTGGATTTGAATGCACGAGGATTCTATAAATAAGGTCTATAAATAAGGCCTCCGCTGGAGGAGCAAAATTTCGCCAAGAGTGATTTTCTCTCTTCTATTGGTAACCCCTTTTTTTGATGATATCTTGAATTCGGATAGAGAAATCCGAATCAATGACGGACGCCAGAGGACGATCAGAAATGATTCGATTCCCACACTGAGAAAAAAGAACCGTTGAATGTGCGAAATGCATTTTGTTGTCTCGAAATTTTGTTTTTTCAACAGTTGCTCAGACATGCTAAGTAAGCTACAGTTCACACCACTATACTATTTTACTACCAACTATACTGTTTTGTTATGCCAATCAAAAATCAAGTTGAACGGATTTAAAGATACATTTTATTAAACCAACTGAATTTTGGATGGATGAACGAATTTTTTTTCAGTGCGATCAGGTTTAACACGTCTGCATCTAACGCGGTTTCCGTGATCTTGTTTTCAGTACCTTCCACCGAGGACGACGCTGGGAGCGACGGTAAGGAGGGTGTTGTTGGTGGACATGAGGTTAACTGTATGTTACCATCATCTGACTTGTTTTTCAACGCTTCTTCGGCTGAGTGATTTTCTTCAGATCGATTTTCCTTCTTGGACGATGCTCGATTCGGCGAGCCCGAAGAACTGCGACTCGATGCCTTCGAATAATTGTGACGTCATTGTTTTCTACCGCTCGATCGATGTCTTCTATGTTTACCTGTCGACAAAGGAATTTGGATGTGAACCCTGCTTGCAAGGAGTGGTACGAAATCTGGCAGAATTTTGTGGTCCTTTCAACATCCTCTCTTTTGAGGATAGGTTCGTTTCGATTTGACATCGTCGAATTCTAACGAATCAGTGATGCTAGATCCTTCTTTGAAGAGCTACCTTCGAAGGGCTTCGAGAGCATTGACCTCCATTTCAGAATGCAACGGCACGCGTCTTGCAGAGATGGTGTTCTTTATAGAACTATGAGACCTTAATCTTGCATAGATTAAGGTCTGGGCCTTTTGTGTAGCAAGCCTTTTATAATTTATCCCGCGATGTGCGAACAACAGCAACTTATACCTAAAATTAAAAGGGGACCTGAACTTACTGCGGTGTTTTCTTTTCCTGTTGACTTGATCCACTAATATTTGGTCCAATCTTTTCAGTCTCTCCTTCAATCGTTTTTCTTTCCATTTTCCGCTTTCAGACTCGACTCTGTTGGAATTATCCATTAATTTTCACTCTCGTTAAAAACATGTGTGACGTATTCGGCACAAGGAAGAAGAATGACGATCGAGAGTCGTGGTAACCACGGCAAATCCCGAGTAGAAATTGTTTTAGCCTGTCTGAGTTACGACCTAGTAACTGGCTCGCCCAATTGAGCTCATACGAACTGACCAATGGTTGGCTCGCTATGAGCTAGTAATATTGTGAATGTTTTGATATCCAGCCCTTGTCTAGTCACTGCCCAGCCGAGCTTGGTCACGAATGATAAAGTGTGGTTATGTGACTACGTGTAGTTCTATCAAGCGATTGGCTCATGGCTGACTAAGCAACTTGAGTTACAGATGGCGTTGCGAATGCAAATATTCTCAAGTAGGTATCTCGCCATGACCTAGCCAGCTAACTGCTGCTGTGCACCCCTTGGCTAGTCACTGCCCAGCCGATCTTGGTCACAAATGACAAAGTGTGGTTATGTGAATACGTGTAGTTCCATCTAGCGATTGGCTCATGGTTGGTTAAGCAACTTGAGTTACAGATAACGTTGCGAATTAATAAAATCGTCAAGTCGGTATCTCGCGATGACCTAGCCAACACTTTCCAACTGTGGCCGCACTGGCCGGAATAAATGATCGGACAAACACAATTTAAGGTTATGTAATTCTATGCGATTATCGCTCTCAATGTGAACACAATTGAGTCATTCATTAGATAATGTTATTTACATTCGTTAATGCACCCATTTTTCAATAATCTGACATTGTGTAGTGTAACATATGTAGACGATTAAAAAATTCAGAAATTAAACATTAGAATTGGCTCAGTGGACAACGTCACAACTCATCACCCAGAGGTCCCGGGTTCGAAACTACGTTACGGCGTAAACGTTTGTCTGAGATAATTTAAAATTGAACCATTTATATATTTACAGCGCAAATATCATAACCCTAATTAATGAACGACGAGGAATATCGTAAAAGGGTCCAATGATGTAAATAATGTGAAAATAAAAAACGAAAAGATCAATATACAGCTGCAATTTTTTTTTAACTAATCGCCACGTAATTTTTTGTTCCCAGTCGCTAGCTGAAAAAACTATGTCATGGCTAGGTCAAAAATATAATACAGCCCTGGGATATTTCTTTCTATCTAGTTACCATCTAATTTGTTGTATTCAGTTACTAGAGGACCAAAGCGTTACAAGGCTGGGTAGTCAATCGCTAAGACGGCTAGCTAATGGCGATTCAAAACATCACTTTACTAGCTTGTGGCTAGGCGGTGATGAGTTACGTTTTCCACTCGGGATGTTTCGGTCTTCAAAAGTGTGGTTATATCGGTGTGAGGTAGGGGTACTACGATTGATCTCGAGGAAGAGGCGCGAAATACAATCATAGTTCATAACTTTTCCTATCGCATGAACGGATGATTTCTTTGACATGTTCATCCAGTTGTTAATAATAAAAACTGTTAAAGTTGTTTTTTGTTGGCAAAAATCGTTTCTTTTTTTACAGATTGACATTTAAGTAATTTTTTAAATTTCAAAAAGTTATTCGGTTATACGAAAGTTTAATTATTATACTTACAGAAATGTTTCATTCATTCTTTACTCCAGATAACCCTACTTCCCAGAACCACCTAAGCCGATTGTGCAGGCAGCAACGGCGCAACGTTATTAAAATAACAACCGCGACTTCACTAGTTTATAGATACTTATCAATAAAAAAAAAACTATACTCGTTCTATACCAGGTTCGGACGGGACATTTCGTAAAATCGACATGGAACTTATTTACTTCTAACCAAGTTTCCTCAATCATTCAATTTTAACATCTTCGAAACATTTCTAACGCCAAAGTGTTAATAAACATTTATGAAATTTCATTCTTAGGATGAAATACGCCTCGATAACGATGGAATACTACGAATTTTCGTGCCAAAATTTACATGGTTTTAAAAAAAAGCCAATATAGGCTGAAACTTTAAATGCTGGAATTAAGATGATGGGTTGGCCAAGACCGATGAGAGACTACGGTGTCTCTTGCCCGTGCGATCTTGCCGGAAGAGATTCCAATTGAGTGGTAAAAACGAACAGAGCACTTGAGTCATTTGCGAACGCGCGGCTATCAATTGTCTATGGCCGCGTGTCGACCATTTTTTCCCCATTAATGGTATTACACTTAGCTTTCGTTTTATCGTACCGACCTACTTTGTTTTTGGCGCAATTTTTTCGGTCCGGAAGAAACCTTACGGTGAACGAAAATCTAATTGTCAATGACGCCTGGAACGACAGACAAGGATGAATCTAAAAAGTACTGCAATTTCTCACAATTTCGAGTCAACCTTCATGAAATTACGTGAAATTGTTGCAACATATTTCATGAAATTACGTGAAATTGATTCACGCGGAACCGTTTAAACTAATCGTTTTATCCAATAATTCCATTTGATTTTTCTTCTTCGTAAGCAGATTCAAACATATTACAATTAAAAACAAACACATTGACAAGTATGATCGAATAATTGAAATGAATTCCTTGTAAACAAAACAAAAACCTTGGGCGCTTGAGTTAATAACAACAGCGGTCCATTTCCATATTGTCGTATTCCTTCGTTCTTCTTAAAAGGAATCTCTCCGTCCTGGATATGTACATTTCTATTCGGAGCTTCTGCACGAGGCTTCGAATATTTTACACATTTCCCGCGCTGGACCTTCGCATGGAAATGTTTGGATTCCGGAGGGAAAATATTTTCTTCGGCGAGAAACGAGATCTCGAAAGCAGAATTTTATTCATCGAAGAGAATAGAATAACTGTTTTCGCGTAACGAGATTAAAAAAATATATCGACGAAATATCAACGAAAATGTTCAATTGCACTGTTCCTCATCGAGTATTTATACTTTTTCTGTCAAATTAGAAGATTTTAATATGAATCAAGGGTTGATGACTGATCAGCTCTTGGGGAGGTGATTTCTTTGATTTGAATAGTAGTCACAAAAGCCGTCGGCAATAATTGTGAGATAAAAAAAAATTGATGCGCGTCGCCCGAAGTTAATATTTTTTCTCATCAAATACTACGGACCTGCGAGCAACCCTGAAAATCGGCGAGCACCTTTAGTGTTTCTTGTCAAAAATGATGCGACTCCTCAGTTCCGCCTGTTATTACAGACGAGTGAAAAAAGATGACGGTAATCACAGTGGCGAAACAAAAAACGCGAGATTGCAATTGCGCGTTTGTGGTTTTCTTCTCTTACAACCCCCCGCGTAGAAATTTTGATGGGGCCCAAATCAGGACCCGATCAGGTTGCCTGACTACCCTGGTAGGGCACTAAGAAGGCAGCCTGAAAGGGCCCTACTAGGAAATGTAACGTTGTATCACATATGAGCCTGACCTGGTTGCCTTATCAGGCCCCTATCGCGTTGCCTTATCAGAAAGAAATACATATAATATTTTAAATATCCAAAATGGACTGAACCACTCAATCTAGAGTTCCACTACAATGATTCTGTATCATAATCCGTCATTCCCTGGCTTGCTGAAATGTTTTTGTTCGAAGAAAATATTTCGCCTATATGGGAATCGAACCTCGTACCTACCTACCCAAAGCTACGCACGCTGCCCCTATGCTACCGAGTGCTTGTAACATCTTGGTCCCAGATATGGCATAAGAGACTATATGAATTCCGATAATTATTTGTTGTATCACATAAAGTATATCAATTAGTATCACATCAAGTATATCAATTAGTTACCACATGGTAACTTCGATTTTACAGCATCGTAGCTTCGGAGTTTCGATGCATTCCAGAATTCGATTTAAAAAAAAGGTGCTATGGACTGTCACGACTCACGCATTATATATGCGAAACCTTCTAACACGCATCCAAGTTGCATAACGTTTTTGTCGTGACAGTCCATAGCACCTTTTTTAAAATAGAATTCAGGAATGCATCGAAATTCCAAAGCTACGATGCTGTAAAATCGAAGTTTCCATGTGGAAAATAAGAGGTTATGTGCATCTATCGATTGCTGAGGCAGTTATAGGGCAAGCCTATTTATGGCCATATCATGGAAAGCCTTAGTAGGGCCTATCAGGGCAAGCCTTGGTAGGGCCCTACCGGGGAATGCCTTAGTAGGGTCTAATCAGGGACGGCCTTAGTAGAGCCATTTCAGTATAGCCTGATTTAGGGCCTCAATACTTCTGGCCCGATCGGGGCCGGATCAGGATGTCCGTAATAGGTGTTACCCGTATCACATCCCGATCAGGGCCTGATCCTGGCCAGGCTAACCCTAAGAAATTTCTACTCGGGCCATTATTAAAAAATGGCTCTTGAATCTTCTCCTGCCGCAAATATAGCTGTCCGGAATTGTGGGGCGTTCAAGGCCAATAGCGGATATTGATGAGCAAAAACGGTTTTGGTCTTACAGCGCTGGACTTGGTATTCTCATTCACGTTTGACTGACAATGAGATCAAGACCAAAACTATTGTAGGAACGTGACAAAATTGCAAGATTTTTGTAATCTTGTTAACAAACGGCAGCCGGGCTCACTGTTATAGCACAATGGTGTGACTTCTGTGTATATTATAAATCCCCGGCATCGCGCATTATATATGAAGTAACGTTATAACGAAGATAGTAACAATACGGACTTTTCCTGGACTGCGTAACTTTGGTAATATTTTCAATCACCGCGATTCCACGTCATGCATTTTTGTTTGTTTGTTTCTGAACGACATTCCGGGGGAAGCCAAGTATATCATAATAATCGCTTTCATCGCACGAATCCACTAAATGCGGGGATCTGCCGCTGACAGGTTATATATTTTTCTGTCGAAAGAGGGCAGTCGCGTTGGAACAACGAGAGCTGTATACTGGAATTTGACAAATGAGCATCTTATCGCCCCTTGGCCACTCAAGAGGCTGCTGAAAGAACCCTGATGGGGGTTATTGGCACCAAGGTACGTGTTATTCGCCCGAGGGGCAAAAATACGTATTATTAGGATATTATTTACTCAACCTTCCTGGGGATGGCAGGGGGTGACATATTAGAAGATAAAAAATTAGAGACCCTGAGGGTGGAAGAAAAATATTACAAGTCTGACCATTGCTTAGGGCAGCAAGTGATTTTCTATTTCAAGCTTATTAGCCCATGTTTTGAAAGTTTCAGGCACTTCTAAACGGGGGCGCCTATTGCCATCCCGCGAATGGATTAATATTTAAACTATCCGTAAATATGAATGTAGCGGGAAAAAACATCGTCCGGGGCAGTTAATTTTAATTTGACACTTCCGAAGATACCCCGAAATCTGGATTGATTTTTCGGGAATAGCGGAGTGCGAACAGTTCAGAAACATTTGCTTTCGACCATTGAATATGGTGATGGAAACTTGCGGAAACTTTCCGTCGTTACAGTTAGCATACGTTGATCAGGATAATTTCACCTTGCCAGAAATCACGGATCTCCCGAGGGAAATCCCTGCTCGGAATACACGCAATCCTACCTTTTTCACATCTTGCACAAACACAAGGCTTATGAAAAAAAAATTGCCAAAGTATACACTCGCTTGTCTGTATAATGCAAGAAAACTTTTCTTCTACCTTATTCGTCTACCTTATATCCCAGAGCCTATTTGACGCCGTCGTAGTTGGGGCTAGCAAATTCTGTTACGTGCACAGAACGTTGCTACGTTTGCATGGAAATTCGTACACTACGTTCTCTCTCTCTCTCTCTCTCTCTCTCTCTCCCTCTCTCTCTCTCTCTCTCCCTCTCTCTCTCTCTCTCTCTCTCTCTCTCTCTCTCTCTCTCTCTCTCTCTCTCTCTCTCTTTCTTTTGACGTTTTCACCTTCCCTTCCTCCTGCACAAAGCTCGATTTTTACTTCTCCTTTTCCCATTTGTTTTATCTTCTATATCGCACCGGCAAGGACAATTCTCTATCGGCGCATTGCACCGCGACTGTACCACGTGGTCCAACATGGGCGGGGTCTCTGCACGATATACGAAAAGAACATAAAAGAAACATCCAATTCGTGATTCCGTTGGAATCGAATTCTTTTTAAATCCGACATTGTTCATTTCTATCGCCGTAAAAAAAAGTAATCACCCTATCAATATTGCCGGTTCATTGAAGCTTCCACTTACGTGGGGCTGTATGTACCCGTGAACATCGATGCCCGCTTTTAATTGTTCATCCACTTTTCCGAATCGACTTAAGTGTGTGGTCAGGCAGTTGTGCGGCTATGGAGGCAGATTAAGGCGGGATATACATTTACAACGATCAAAAAATCGCTTTCTTTTTTTTCTGTCTAAACCACACACGGAAAAAAAGAAATAATACAAAATACAGGGGCTACACAGTTCGCATTGGACTCCAGCGATTGCACAGCGATATTTACTGAAACACAGTGCACAAAATACAGTGTGCTCAAAGTAAATTATTACAGTTCCTAAAATGTCCTCTTTGGACTCGAACCGCTCTACTGTATCTTTTACTGGAACGCACAGTCCAAAATACCGTGTAGTCAAAAGTAAATGTTGACAGTTCAACACTGTAATGTAAATTTAACAAAAATTGTAATTTGGCAGTTGGTTAATCTGTATTATGTACAATGAATGCGCCAGTTATATCGACAGTTTATGTACACACAAAAAAACGTTTACCCATAAAAGAAGTTTGAAAAAAATGTGTAGAAAATATTAAAAAATCAGTCAAATACACAAGAACGTACCTTCTTGTAAATAATTCTCTCTTTTGATAATTTCTTGAATTATGTCGCACAAATTTCAACGTTCGCATCCTATCAACCACGCACTACTAACTGGCAATCCTTTGTGTCCTGGACTCGTGCCTCATTTGCGTACAGTATAAAAATCAGTGATCGCAGTAAAAATTTACAGTTGAATATTTTTAATGAAAACACTGATGTATTCACAATACCGAACTGTAAATAAGCCAGTGTAACTATAAAAATCTCAGTGTGTACAGGAAAATCCGTCATTTTTGTAGGACAGGGTTTACATTACTCTGTTTTACTGTAAAATGAAATATGGCACCCTGTTTTTTATGCGGTTTATACTGTGATTTTCGCTGTTTCTTTTTTTCCGTGTAGAACTGTATATGGGTGATTCTCTACTAAATGGAAAATCGATGTCCCAGGCAAATTGTATGCATTTCAAATTATTATTAAGGAGTTGTATCTGTCTAAAACGATAATTCGTTATCTATTCTCGGTACGCCATAACGCACATAATGACGCAATATCTTAATATCCATTTAAGTGCCTTTCAAACACCCTAAAACACAGTCACCTGTTGTGTCCGATTTACAGAATGACGAGGTCCACGGCTATTATTCACTTTTAGTATTAATAGTGCCTAATTCCAACATTCATAGGTTTAACTAGAATAGGGGACATGTCTTTATAAAATACGACCATAATTGTAAATACTTTTTCAATATGAATTCGTATTTCGTTTAGTAGACATGATTTATTGCGATAAACGAACCGTAAACAATGTAAAGTTCGTCCAAATGCCAAGCTAAGCTAGCTAACGCCATATTGTTGCGTGCGAGCGCTGCGTTTGTGGCTGAACGACGTGACAAAGTCGCTTGATTGAACAGTCCCCTGGTGAGTAGTATTCCTATTATTTTATGTGATTAAATTGAAATTATTTTGCACATAATTTATTTATTGAATAAGGTAACACGTATGAGTCTTAATTCTAGAAAGATTTCAAATGATTTAGCTCTAAATAGCTTATTTGCAAAAATAACAGTCCCCTGTGCACAGTCCTTTGTCATTTCATGACACAGGAGACTGTTTTATGCTCTAGGGGACTGTTTTATTTTCTAGCCTGGTCAGGTATTAGCCATCTTTTAACCTCTATTATGACTTTTGAGTTGACGAATGCCAGCATTTCGATTTCGGAACAGTGGAGTACAAAGGAAAGGCACAACTTAACGTTGATGATATTTACACTCTTCAAGCTATCGGTCTCAAATTTTGACACAACATTCTTCATGCATTCTTTATCTTGCTATGGAAGCTTTTTTTTAAATCTTTATATTTTTTAACGGAAAACTGTCGAAAAATAGGCTCAATTCGATACTTTTTTTTCAAACCGCCGCCATTTTGTCAATGTTGATTTTTTAAAAACCTCCATGGCAAGATGGTGGCATTCATACTGATTACTAATTTTTCTGGAAATTTTGTGGAGGATAATATTTACAGCTACAACCATGTACACCGCGACGAGTCTATTTTTTCGAAGAGATTTTCAACCGTTATAAAAATGTGTAAAAAATCAAAATAAACGTTTACAAATTTATTTTCTGTTCTTCATCACTGCTTTGATTTGCTTTAATTTGACACAAAAAAATCAGACTAACTAGTGTATTTTAACCATCGAAAGAAAATTGCGAAAATCACCTATTTTTCGACCCGATACACTGTGATGATCCCTTAAGTTCCCTGTACAAAAATAAGGAATGTAGGTATATCGGTGTAATTAATCAGATAGACAATGAGGATGGCGAATCAACCGTAATTTGTCTGAAAGTTTGTGACAATAAGGGCCACACGTTCAGAGTTGATGATACTGATGTTTCTGATATAGTTTTCAACCGAATATTGCAAAAATTACCAAATTCAGAGCGGACCCTAAAAGGAAAAAGAATATCTTAAATACTTTAAGTTACCTGCACCGGTCTATGAGAAATCAATTAGGGCTGATTGTTAATAAAAATAATTTTAAAAAACAACGATACGACTGACTTCATTGTAAACTACAATGACAATTATTTTATTAAATACTACTAAAAGTATTAGCAACAAGATGGTGATTGTGATTTGATTGTGATTATATTTAATAGAATAAGATAATGTTTGTTTTGTACGAAGCAGTTAACATTCCTTTGTGAAGATTATGACAAGACTGGCCTTGTTATGTTTTAAAGTGAGAGGTTCAATAATGCACACGTTTTGAAGGTAAAACGTTTATTTTCATAAGTTTCATTCGAGTTGTGATGGAATGCTCAATAATCAATCAAGGAAATCAAGAGATCAAGAAAAATGTAAATAATACAGCATTTGTTTTTGTTTTCTTTAGTCACTGGTTATGCGTAATAAGTTAAGTATGTTAAAGTTTTAACAGGAATAAAGACATTCGATTGGTTAAATTCGATTAAAAATACTTTTTTTCAATTTAACCAGAACCTTGGAACGAATTTTCAAAAAATCGTTCATAAGTTGCAAAATAAAGAGAAAACGTTTCAGCTTCTTATTCATATATGTTTAATTTATTACTGCCTTCCGTTACACATACTTCGTTTTTTATTTTCAAGAAAAAACATGCATGGGACAACTTTGTATGAGCGACTTTTCATTTAGTAGAGAAACACCCATATAGTTATATGGTTTAGAGAAAAAAAAGAAATCAATTTATTGATCGTTGTGAATGTATATCCCGCCTGAATCTGCCTCCAATATATGTAGAATATTTTCCCAAAGTTCCAAAGCTGAATTCGAAAAACTTCAACCGTTACAGCCCGTTAACGCTGTGCCTCACCGCTTGGGTTCGGAGTGGGCGTGAATTTCAAACGCGTTTTTTTCAAAACTGCTTTATCGAAATTGGCGTGCAGGAGTACTCAAAATCTATTAAGCCGATTGAGTTGGATCTTGGTAGGAATATTGTTAATATTGGTACTTTCTACTTGACGAGAATTCTTTTTGAAAAATTAGAAAAAAACGACTATTTTAATCCACATTTTAAAGAAATGTTGCCTGAAATGTTGATGTTTTTTTTTGTTGTAAATGCTTGCCACTTTTTTAAATTTGCATTTTCTTGATTTTAATTACCGTCACATAGAAACTATACATGTTCTAACTGAAAAAAATGTTTGAGCTTTTTTGCAAATCAAAGTCTACGGGAATTTGGGCTGCACGCCGATTCGCAAATCCCGCGGCGACCTTGCTGTAACACTCTGCCACAACTCCGCCATTTTGATGATGAATTTATTAAAAAAAATTCTTTCGTGTACTTAAATATACTATTAAAATATACCTGAAGTTTGATGATTGTAGAATAATTATTTCTTAGTTTAAAAAATCCCTCAATATTGGGTTTTTCCCCTGTCTAACTGTATATCGCGCCTTAATCGCCCTCGTGGCTGTTCACTAACAAAGGCTGCCTGCCGATCAAGGCTCACCTGTTCCTTATTCTTTATCATCGATTCACGCGTGCAGCAAATTTTTTTAGAAAACTGCAATGCAAAACTATTACTTAAGGTGCTTGCCTGTTGATGTGCTATATACTCGAGCTTTGTTTTAAGGCTTGGCGTCGAGACGCTGTGTCCTTCTTTGAATATACACATATGTGTGTGTGTGTGTGTGTGTGTGTGTGTGTGTGTGTGTGTGTGTGTGTGTGTGTGTGTGTGTGTGTGTGTGTGTGTGTGTGTGTGTGTGTGTGTGTGTGTGTGTGTGTGTGTGTGTGTGTGTGTGTGTGTGTGTGTGTGTGTGTGTGTGTGTGTGTGTGTGTGTGTGTGTGTGTGTGTGTGTGTGTGTGTGTGTGTGTGTGTGTGTGTGTGTGTGTGTGTGTGTGTGTGTGTGTGTGTGTGTGTGTGCGCGTGTGTGTGTGTGTGTACAGATACCCTATTTCCATTGGAGCAAAGCGACGTGTAAACGAGAACTTTTTGTTTGCGTAAGGAAGGAAAAAACTTTTTGCAAGCCAGGAATCGAGATAGGAAATGGATTCTCTTTCCGAGCCTATGAATCGAACGAATTAATCCGAACAGACGATAAGACCCCCGCCCGGTACGGGTCAGTGTAAATAGACGTTTGCACACAAACGCACGCAGACATACACATATATATATACATATGTCTGAGCAAGAGACATGTGATAACACAGATTTTCCTTTCTCGCCTGACTCCTTTTTGTACAAACGAGAAAGCAGACGGGGGTCGCCTTTGGCGTTTTCCCTCTTTCGTCCGGGATATCTTTATTTCCGGTTGATCAATTCCCATTCATTAAATCTTGTTGACTTTTGGTATATATTGCAAGATCCAGTAATCGTCAAATCCACTCGCTCCATTGATTCGTTATTATAGCTGGACGAGAAAACGAAAAATGTTGGGTCCGATACGGCGATAAATTAATTTATACGCACAATGTAGGATACCAAAAAAAGACAAATTAGTTAGTATAGTCGTTTCACCAGAAATCCAAATATATTATTATTCATTGCAACGATCGAATTTTAGTTAAATCATAAAATGACCGGCTTTAGAAGTTACAAGTAATGCAGTTATCTTTCGCAGAATATAATTATTCAATTGAGTGATCACGAATCGTTGGGTATCATCATGAAGAACGAATGGAAAATAAATTTTCCGATTGATAGTACAGTCGAGGGGTATCAAAGACGTTACGGCCGCATGTATTGGAGAGTTCTGATCGTGTTTTACACGACCTTTCTTTCCTTCGTATGTTTCAATGCCGAAGCGATTCGCTTGTATTTTTTAATTTATTTAAGTAATAGATTATGTAAACGTTGATAGTCGGACTTAGAGGAGTTTATGTACAATGCGCTCGTCGTTAATCCCTGTATATGGCAATGAATAATTTTGTTCTATCGACAACGATCGCCGATTTACTTTTTCTAAAATAGTACCGATCGACGATTAAACGTGACTCGATCAACGTTTTAATCTCTCATTCTTGCTTCGTCTTTCTCTTTCTTTAGGTACGGTCTTCTTTGAAAGGGCTTGGTTTGAAGTGGCCGCATAATTACATTTCAAAACATGAAATATTAATGTAAAATATTGTGCATGGTTAAACTTGTAAATAGCCAAAACTAGCAACTAAATTCGACTCTTGAACTTGATATTACTTCCCATGCATGCTTAAGAACAACTTTGGAAGCGAGTTCTCAAATTTAGTCAAGTTTTATCTTAAATGGATGTTCGATGGTAGGTACATGATCGGCAAATGCGGATCCCGACGTCCTGGAATGTCATCTCGGACTTTGCATATAACCTTTCGCGGTACGCTCAGCAGGGTGAAAAAAGCTTCGGGCAAGCTACATTACCATCGTCGACGAAGCTCGATCTTTTATTGCCGCTAGGTTCTCTCGTTCGCTTTTTATACCCTTGGATTTCTTACCGACAGATGCCTCAACAGATACAAAAAGTTGGCCATTCCCCGGCAGAAAGGAATCCGACGAAAACTTACCATGGCATGATAAGTTTGTACTGTGTGGAAGAAAATGTATACCCTCTATTGGATATCTAGTATGTATCGATAGTGATGATAAATGGAAAATTGTTCGAGAAAATGTTATTTCAGCCAAATTTATAATTACGATTAACCGACTCGCGAACGTGTTTAATAACCGCTCAAGCCCATTTTGCCAGGATACACTTTGCCGTGTAGTACAACGGAGACCGTTCATTCATCGCTACAAGCTTTCGTAGCGATATGACCGAGAGGCTCGCGAGCTTTTTAGTTCGTTTTAGGTGAATGGGGGACGCCAGAGTTACGATAGAGTCGTCGCCAGACGATTATAGGTAGGTATAGGTACAAGGATTATGTACCTCTACGCAAGTGAACGAGAGTAGCCTAATTTCTTTGATTTCGGTCTATTTTTATAGTGCCAACATTTTTCAAATCGTCATTCATTTTTTATACGCACTTATATCAGGTAAAGATTTTCTTTGTATTCAATAATGACGCCGAAAAACTATATTTATGTGATGAAGTAATCACTATTGCGAGATACATGTTGTAGTTCATTTGTGTGTGCGTGCGTGCGCTCGCGCGCGTTTGTGTCTGCGTGTGCGCGCGCGCGCACGTATGCATATATATAAAGACTTACTCTAACATTAGCGCGATTTGATGCGAACATTAATACTTACAGCGTAGTAATATTTGAACGTTTTCTTACCCGGGAAAATAAAAAATCATCTTACACGATTGATTCCCTTAGGAACAAATAGAAGATTTACGTGATATTTCAATGCTCGTAAATAAGCATTGCGGAGTTTTGTTTGGCATACGAGAACGAATAGATTTTTACCTTTATTTTGCATTCATCCGCTGCTCCTATAGGATTCTTATAGCCGGCTCATGAGAAGCAGCAGGGTTTTTTTTCATAGCTTTGAAACCCGAGCGGAATACGTTGCAGCTGTCGAATCCCGGTGCGCGGAAGAGGCGTATATTTAATGCTAGAAGCCTTTTTCTCCTGCTGATTTCGCCAAATAACGCGGCCTAATTACCTTATACTGTGATTTTAATGAGGTATACCCTCGGAAGCATACTAATATTTATGCCAAAAAATAACTTTGTAATATTGATTTGGACGCCATAAGCTGCCGAATTTGGGCGCGCAAAAGAGGCGTATATTCAATGCTAGAAGACATTGCCGCTCGTCGATTTTGCCGAATAACACTGCCTGGTTACGTTATTTGACTTTTCATGTACGATCAGTAACATGCAGTTAATTATCATATTTATGCTAAAAAAAATTACGTTCTAAGATTACCGAGCGTTGACTTTGACGCCGTAAGCTTGTCACGTGCGCTCGTATACATATATGTACGTATATAGTGTTCGATACATCGCCACTTGCTGCGTTGCATGCTCATAATGCATAAAAAATAAACCGATGCGATATTAAGGCGGTTACGCATATTCGGCGAGCGTTGAACGGCACTTTGATTGAGATCAAAGAAGATCAAAGATAATGCGCCGCGCGCTAAAATTCATCTTCAACGATCCAAATTGTTCCGACGAATTCAGGAAGGAACAGCCTTTAACTATTTTCTGCAAGCATTTTTAGCTTTCTTCGAGATATATGAAATTTGCGGCACATATGCGTAATGATAATCCAGCCGGAAGAAGCCGGACTTGTACGAGCGGGCTCTACGATCATTCTCGCGTATCTTGGGAAACGCAGGAACGAGGTTTTTTCATTTTCTCCGCCCCTCCCCCTCTCTCTCCCCTCTCATTTTTACTTATTCCTTTGCTTACGCTTTTCTTTTTTCTCTCGATCTCTTTCTGCCTCTCTTCCCTTAACATACCGCTTTTGGTGTCCTTTCCTTTTGATAGAACCGTAGTTCGGCATAATGTATGGCTAATAAAAACGCCGGCTTGAAATAATTCTTTCGACCCTCTGATCCTCTGCCGTTGTCCACTCTTGGTCTCCCTAACATATGAATTTTTTTCGACATCACCGATGGTCAATGTAGCAAGGAATTGCGAAAAATGGAACAATCACTCAGTTCTTCCTCGTTCCGATTTCAATACAGTTCTCTATTTGGAAACTATTAAGATTGTAGTTGTTCGCATTTGTTGGTTTATACTTTGTGTATGGCGAAACGTTTTAAAATCTGAGCAGTCACTTCCCTTTTCCGTTTTAATTCACGGGCACATTCTACTTTGACCGTTCTTTAACCAAGCACTTTGTAATTATTATTTTTTCCGAAAGATGATAAATAATAACATACTCGGGTCAAATTTCATATTATTTGCGAGCACTCGAGAAATGAAAAATAAATATATTTAATGTCAATATATATATATATATGTATTCCTCAGAGGTACGGGATCCTCCCCTTTTATCATCCCCTCCTTTATTCCTTCCGACATTCACAATCCTTCCAGAATCCCCCTCCCCCCCGCCCAGAGTGTTGACCGCAGCAACTCTTTCCTAATGCACTACTGTATGGCATTTCCACGAGGGCCCATGGAAACTGCGGAAAACCTGGGCCGATACAGGCGGCTATATTTGGCTGAGTTTCAGTTGTATTACTATCAGAAACTCAGAGAAACTGCCTCCCACTCAGAGGTTGACGCGCAAACCAGTGCAAGCGGTGCAACGGGCAAGCGGTTACCGCTTCAAGTATTGGCAGCCTCCAATGCTGCTTAACTTCAGTGACCGCCGAGCCTGCACACCGACCGCGCGCCCATCTCTGTCGGTCATATATATTTAATACTAAATATTAATGTGTTTACGAAATATGACTTACTGAAAAACCGTACTGCGAAAAAATACTCGTCGATGGCGAGAGTAAGTGAAGCCCGCTTACTCATTTAAAATGGATTTTTCTATTCACTCTTTATTAACAAGAATATAAAGACTCCATTAAAACAGTTTTACAGAGATGTTATTAAAAATGTATAATTAGTTCCTCGAAGTATTCACAAGAAAGAATTGAACAAAAAAATCTATCAAGTTTCTAGCAGTGTGTGGAAAAGAATTTTTTGCGGCTAGTCATTGCACCCGCTGAATTCGTCCAGTTTTTAGTATTAAGGCTGGAGAAAAACATCGAAGCTTTTCTCAATCTACATGCAAAACTCCAAATAACTATCGGGGATTTAAAAAATATTGTTTTCTTTTTTTTCAGAAAATGGCGTATATTTATATTTTGTCGATACCAAAATGAAGAAAAAAAATGTCAACGGCACAAAGATTTTTCATTATTTTGCAAATGTATTCAATACTCCTCTGGCGTTTTATATCTACATTGAGAAAAAGTTTAATATTTCACTGCAGGTTTGATCCGACGAATTGAAATAATTCCGCTGATGAAAAATATGGCTTCGCGATTCAACCGTAAGTAGGCAGCCATTTCGTATCGAAAAAAAACTGTGGAAATTTATTTGCATCTTTTTGGTGCATGTCCTGTGGAGGCAATTGGAAATTTTAGATTGAGTCCACTAATTTGTTTAGAATCAACTACAAATCCGTCATATCAGTTTTCAGTCTAACTGTGCTAGTAGCCCCTTAAAACGAAAAATGACAAATGGGCGCATGTGTGAAAAGAAAATTAAGGAACAACTTCGACAAGAACTTTCGTCCGGAACGCGATCGTAAATGCTCACTTCGGGATATCTGTATTTCATGCTCTAAATAGCCGGATATGGCATATACATGAATCGCTAGCATCGTCTCGAAAAAGGGTGTTTCAAGGAAAAAGCGGTTCAATTTTGTTTCAATATGAAAATAAGCAATCACCGTTATTACGCTAGACTAGACCCAAACAACCTGTCTTCCATTTTATTATTTAACATGTTTATTACTATAGCTCGACGTTCTACTATGCACTTGTACAATTTCGTGTCACACGACGCGGCCGAAAAAAAGTCGTGCGATGAGAGCCACACTTCCTACAATAGCTAGGATCAGAACGACTTTTCTAGAATAGCTTATTGCGGTCGCACTTTTCGCAACGCGGTCTTAAATTTTTAAGTCTACATTCTTCAACGATATTCATTCTAAAAGGCAAAGTAACCGATATATTTGTATATGTACGCTTAAATGCATTTCCTCATCTACAAACTGAGACCTGATTTTAAACGTCAAGGTCTTCAGACTGAGAAAAGGTATCATTGGAAATCCAGGACCGTAACTCATTTGAACCTTGCGAGTGGAAGAGACATCATTTTATCACAGTGACAATAACGGACGGTAAAATTTGATAGAAAACGGTTGTGAGGTTTCTCGAGTTTTTTTTTTCTTGTTAAATATAAGAAGCGCTGAAGCCACGTGGCCGGGGACGGGGTTCCCTCATTGGCTTTTCAACTTCCCCTCCGCGTTCGGGTGCTTGGAGCTTGTGGCTTGTGCTCTCGTGGTATCCGCAATCGAGATGCCTCAGTCGGCTGTCGACACCGGTGTCGTATTCGCCGGGCAGGCAACCTTCTATTCCGCAATATTCCGCGAACATTTCCAAGATCGATGACAACAAAAAATCTAACGAAATCAATCGATGATTTATCGAAGGTGGAGAAGAAAGAGAAGCTTGTTCAACATCAATCGTTTTTTGAATCGTGCAATTGAATATGCCGAAGATTTATTTTCGATTTATGGCACCATAAAACTCTATTTGCTTCACATTTATCGCTTCCTTTGGATTGTCGCTTTTTGTCGTTTTTTTTTGGATGATGGACAAGTCAACGCGCGGTTAAACAAAAACTTGGAGTGAAAATTGGAACCCTCCGAGGGTTGATATTCACGCGAATAATTGAAGGAGAGATGGTTATAGCAGTTGACATTGAAAATAATGGAATCGGAACAATGTATCGCAGATGAAAGGGACAGAAAATTAATCAATAATTTTGGATACCGTAACACGAAAGCTTATTTTATTGTTGATAAAGCTGTAAAGCTCCGAGAATGAAGAGAAGTGAGGGTATTTGGATGGGGTTAGTCGAGAAAGGTGTTAACTGCAGTTCACGAGTAGTGCAAGTGGGGCCATGTACTCGCAGGGACCTGGAAGGAGATGCAGAATTTCATGGACTACCCACTATTTCTTACCCCAGTTCTCCCTTGGACACCCCCGCCTCTCTCTCTCTCTCTTCATTTGTGTGTGCGTGTATGCGCGCGTGCGCTCACGTATGCATATATATAAAGACTTACTCTCACATTAGAGCGATTTGATGCAAACATTGATACTTACAGCGTACTAATATTTGAACTTGTCTTACCCGGGAAAATAAAAAATCATCTTACACGATTGATTCACTTAGGAACAAATAAAAGATTTATGTGATATGTCAATGCTCGTAAATAAGCATTGCGGAATTTTCTTTGGGATACGAGAACGAATAGATTTTTACCTTTACTTTGCGTATATCTGCTTCTCCTATAGGATTCTTATGGCTGGCTCATGAGGAGCAGGATTTTTTTTATAGCTTTGAAACCCGAGCGGAATACGTTGCAGCTGTCGAATCCCGGTGCGCGAAAGAGGCGTATATTTAATGCTAGAAGCCTTTTCCTCCGGCTGATGTCGCCAAATAACGCGGCCTAATTACCTTATAGCATGATTTTAATGAGGTATACGCTCGGTAGTATACTAATATTTATGCTGAAAAATAACTTTGTAATATTGACGTGGACGCCATAAGCTGTCGAATTTCGGCGCGCAAAAGAGGCGTATATTCAATGCTAGAAGTCATTGACGCTCATCAATTTGGCTGTTCATACCTCTCTCCTTGCGTAGCGGAAAGTCGCTCTCACACGTGAGCTAGTAATCTTCAAATCATCTTTCTCCGTAGAACACGTTTCCCCTCCCGACACGACCGGAAGTAAAATGATTCCTCGACCCTACAACCCGAGTAACCGCGAGAATAAATGAAAAAAAAAGAAAATGAAAAAAACTCCTAACCAAGGGATACATTTATCTACGCCCCCCTCCTTCTTCTACTTATGCCTCGCTACCTGTTGAGAGTATTTTATTTGACAAAACATATTGAGACGAGTACAATATAGGAATGACAAGAGGGCGGTCCGACAGTAGCAATGTCGGCCGGCTCATGTACTACAACACGAACGATTCCGTCCAGGTTATACGAGTCTGGTAAATCGGTGGATCCCTCATTCTCTCGCTCCCGCTCTGTGTACCCTAGACCGGAAATTTAGCCATATGCGATTTCCGGCTGCTCGTACTCGCGCGGCTGTATTCGAAGAGACCTCGGGATAAGACAGACGCGGGCGAGCGATAAAAGTACGATATCAGTTACAGCCTTACGCACTTGATGTGCCGTGAATCTGGTCGAGGTATTTCGTTAATTTCCCCCAAACGTACAATTTCCCTTGCGCACCAATAACTCAAAATTTGGCACCCTCAGGATTGTCCGAGAGAGATGATAATAATCATAGAGAATAACTGCAATATCCGGTATTATTTTTCATCAACATGCCAATACTTGTGAATATTATTGTGGGAAAAAATCAATAACCCGTTCAACGGAACGTAACGATTGCTTTAATAAAGTTTGATACACAGTGATGGTAAATTAATGAAATAATTGGCAAAAAGTAAGAAATTAAAGCAACAGTGTTGAAAATCAAATAAAGCGACGGACAAAAAGGTACTTTGGTGTCGACGTTGAATAGTCAACGGTGCGTGACTGATAGCCGTGGGCGAGGATGGTTTGTGAACCGCGGCGGTATTATAAATCGTTCGATTAACGCGATAATGATTAATTGACGCGGTGTTTGTTGAAAACGATCGTGATAGTGGAGAAAATAATGAAGAAGGTAGATAAGAGGCGGAGGAGGAGGCGGAGGAGGAGCGACACTGTACCTCGAGATATTCCGATGTGCGAAGATAGCGGTGTCGTTGTTTCGGGAGACCTTGGTGAACCGTCATGCTCCGGAGAGTACAACGAAGTTGTTTGCGGAGTGCGAAATCGATCGCCGAGTAAGAGAAACGTCGGGGAAATTCACGATCATAGGTAGAGAGTTCCGATCTTTAAAAACCCGACGACAAATTGAATTTCATTGTGATGACCTGAGATTATTTCGACTAGTAATATTTCAGATAGCTGAGCAGAATGATTATCGATATGATAATTATGTCCGGTTACGTTATGTACAAAGCTCACTGAATAATCATTTATATTCACAATTGTCGCAATCGCTGCAGAAAATAAATCTATCGAATGGAAATTCTTCCAATCGAATGAACGCGCGTCCCTCTATAGGACGAGTGCGCATTTTGTGCGGCATACCATTCGAGAAAGCATAAATCAGCCTTTGGGAATCTAAATCCGTATCCGAATGCCTGGCGCGGCTTACTTTTTTCCCTTTCATTCGTGGGTCCACAGGTATATAGCACAGTGCACAATAAAACAGCACTACTATCCCGAAAGCGGTTGGGGATGGGTCGTCGTCGTGACGGGTGTTATGGTACAGATATTGGCTGCGGGAATATCCGGTGCCGCGGGAATTTGGCTCGCCGAGAGTATGAGAAAATACCGCCAACCTCTCGTCAACGTAGGTACGTTGTTTGAAAAAAATAACAAAATAATACCAATAAGGATGCTTCCAAGATCGACGGCGAGTCTTAAAACATGTAGCAGCTTGATATCTTTTCTACAAATCGATGGACTCGAACACTCTACTCCATTCCTGTTAGATAAACCTGCGAATAATCTTCGGCTTATGGTAACCTTCAAGGTTTCAATAATTAAATAATGAATGATTAATTACGAGAACTAATGATACATCATACATCAATCGTATCGTTTCATCGAAAACCTAGTGACTGCATAATTAATTCATATAAAACAGTAATTGAATATTCAATGAACAATGCATTGGAAACAGTTTCCAGTGTTTGCACGAGCTTTTTTTCCCTCAACAATTTCGAATGTGTCTTACATTGATCGATCTGAGAGAAGAAATCCGCTTTCAAATTTCTTCATAATTACATTCGCGCTTTCGTAAGCAATATGTAAATGGGAATCGTATACCAAAGTAACCAAGTATAATGGGGAAAAAAATTCGGACATTGAAAATGACAATAAGCATAGTTTTCTCTTTGAGCAATATAGAATAAAATATTTCGTTAGAGTGCACGTAGTCTTTCCGAGATCTCGGCAAAGTTGTGCCAACCCGTATCTTTCCCGGAGACTCTTACTGTTCAACGATCCAGCGGTCTCCCGCACCCGATTACGGCTATCGTCTCCCCTGCCAGTGCCACGATTCTCCAGAGTTTTGCCATGAGACGACGATCGGTATCAGAGTACGCAATAGAATTGCGCATACGAGATAAAGAGAGTGGAGAATGGATGGAAAGAAGAGGAAAAGTGAAGGAAAACCGCCCGCTGCTTGTTGAATTATAACACATTCCAGACGAACGCGCAAAGATGATTTTCCAACAACACCAGAAACAATAAGGTTACCTATGGTGTTCGTTAACTGAGCATTCTTCGGTAGGACTGGTCACGAAAATAGCTGTTGTGAAACCCGAAAAATAGATTACCCAGGTAGGGAATCAAAAGGCTGACGATGGAAACAAACTTGTGCGAGCCTTGTTTCACCGAGCCTGAGTGAGACAGACCTGGGCCAGGTTTCATTGCATCGTTTAGAGCAGCCTGGAACCAAGACTGGCTGCTTAGCCTAAACTCAGGGTTATTTCAAGCTTTATTCAGCCAGTGAATTTTAAGGCTAAAAAATCAAGGCTGGATGCAGGCTTGTTTCAAGTTGTGATAAAATAAAATAAATTTTAAATAATATTTTTTCTGTACTTTTATGAAAAAAAAATTAGCAATAAATTTGTCGGGTGCGAAGGCACGAAAAACGAAAGCGGCGGAGGCAGCTCAGAACATTTAAACATATTCTCTTATCGATATTTATGAGGTACACAAAAAAGTTTTTCTCCCGTCACATACACATTTCGTATATACTCACTCTCTGGGGTTTGCGTACACTCTGTGTATTACGTGTCCCATAAACAATAAATAAAATAAAGTATCGTGTTTAAAATATTTTATATATATTTTATAACAAATAATATAATGAATAATAAATATATGTAATAAATCAAATGAATTATTTACAAATTTATTAAATTTACCCCAATGTAGAATATAGGAAACTAAAAACAGGCCTCATATAGCCTCGAGAAGAGTTTGGGATAAGCTTGGTCATAAATGCTCGTGAAGGCTTCATTAAGGCTCGTTTTGAACCTTGTTGTTTCGTCGTTTCAGGCTTAGTACAGGCTTTTCTACCTGCCTTTGGTCAAGCCTGTGTGCAACAGCCTGAAACCGCGTTATCATTCAGGGGTTCAGCAAGGCCTGAAATCAGGCTGGGGCTCAGCCTGAATTAAAAAATGTGAGCCTTGTTTCAGAGCTTGGCGAGCCCTTTTTTCATCGTCAATTCCTACCTGGGTATCAGTGATAAAGAATACAGATTTTTCATCTGATTTCTTGCCTTCAATTATCCTACAATTGACACATCTTTTTTTCAATTGGTACAACCGGTATTGATTTTTTTTTAAATAATTAATCTGCATTAATAACTACGCCGGAACCAATATTACCAGTTTAGTTATTTGTGCTTGAATTATCGTTTGTTTCGTGCATTTTGCGATTCAATAGTTTTTCCACATCGATTATTGAATCGTGGAAAGTAGACGTCACTACAAGACCACATGCACCGAGCAGGAGTGAGAATAAATGGGATAAATAAGAGGAGCTTTCAGCGATAGAGCGAGGGAGAGAGAACAATTGATAGAGTGTGCGTTCGATTGAGACTCTCGTTTCGATCGCATTTTTTATTCCACGATCCAATACGGTTGGGCGAATATTGTCGAATCACGAGAACGATAGTTGCCGGAGATTATTGCATGGAACTGTCTTTCCGTCTACAGCAGAATGAACGTATTACAAAAAGGGAAAAGAACAAAAAAGGGAACCCGAGCTAAGCAGAAAGAACGAATGGGAGACAAAAGTAAGTAAAATGTCTTCGTCTTTGTTTGTTGCGGACATTCCATCATAGTTCGAGAGAAACAATGAACCTCAGAACGGCGGCTTGTTTTTCCTTGCTTCGTCTAGTCATCATTACTGCGCACATTTTATATAAAAAGGCGCCCCCTCTCGCTCTCTTTTTCCCTCTCGTATGGGAGCAGATAATACTGTTTGCATCCGATAAAGAATTTTACGGAACAGCAACAATCCCCTTATAATGCCTATCCCCTATTTTGACGATCAATAATGTCATGCTCTCGTAAACCGCGCGAGATCGACAAATAATAATAGATTCAACTTTTCCATCAACCAAAATTCTGCCCACTGTGAGATTTACTTGAAAAAGTCAATATAGTTTATGTGGAAAAGTCTATATACTCAATTGTTGTAACGGGGGGCACTTTTGGGGTGGCTTGCAATTGGTTTCCGGTGCTTCTGACAAGATATCGTTGAGATAAGAATTCCGCCATCTTTGAGAACAAGTTCGAATCGTCGTTTGCCTCTCTCGTTGGTAGCACCAACCGCCGACTCTCGCCCTCGCTCTCTCTCTAGTCTCCCTCTCTCTTCCTTTGCAACAATCATAATAGTTATAGCTTGCGGAGTAACCGTGGTTAGCCTTTAAAAAAATGGCGGTTAGTATCAGTCGCAGGACACGAGGAGAAAAGACGTATGCGCAAACGTGGCGAAGGGAAAAATTATGGCGTTGAAAAAACATGTGCATGAAATGCTCAAATTCGAGTTTACTGGTAATGCGGAATTCTAGCTGTTTAAAAAAAAACGTTATTTTCATTTATTCAACTGTCCCTTTGAGAGATCAACGAATTGGATATCAAAAAAATGTTTCTCCAATGCTATATCAATTTATCGATGGTTACGGGGCTAACAATTTGAAAACTGAAAAGATACATAAGATAAACCGCAAGAGATAAAAATTGATGTTTATCGACGTTGCAATGACAAAAGTTTCGAGTGTCGGATTTATTATTTATAATACGAGTTTCATGAATGAAAAGAGAAAAAGGGTATTGCCAACCTTAGTTCGAGTAGCTTTGAAAACGCTTCAACGTATTTTCAAGCAAGCGTGCAACGAGAAGGCAAACAAAACAAAGACAGACAAAGTACTTGGCGAAACAATGAGCTGCAGCAGCGAAACTTTCCTCGTAAAATAATTCTCGTTTACTCAATTCGGAACCTTATCCCTCGTTTATACAATTATCTTCGTGAGTAAGCCTTGCCTCTCGCGTCACGGTGATATCAATTGTTTTTTACAAACATCCTCTACAAAAATGGAATTACCCAATCGCTCTATCCCTCGAAAATTTGAAGGAAGCGTGGCAATAATTGAATTCAACGATTATCCCCTCATTCCAATTTCATGTCCGCCCCGGGGTAGGATTAAACAAAACAAAACAAAAATCAGACATTTTAACGGCACTTTGCAATTATCGTGGAAAATAAAAAATGGCGAGAGTGAAAACGATTTTTTTGTTTCACATTTCCGAGGCTCCTGATCTTTACGTCACTTCGGCTACCTTCTTACGAGCTGCATATATTTGTATTCTTCCTGACACAAAAAAAGCACAATTGTCCGTTAACCCAATGGTCTACTATATAGGTAGATTTAATCGAACGTATCGGTAGCACGATTTACTGGAGTCTAAGCTTCCCTTCGTAACCCTTTCTTCTGTATATCTCAACCACCTCATCAGAAGAAAAAGAGAAAAAATTAAGTTAATATGAGTTGACGAATATCTCTTTTTTCCGGATAAACTGCTAAATTTTGAGAAATTAATGGTTGGCTCAATCCACGTGACATTTTTAGAACCATAATCGAAGGTATATATTCTTTTATACAGAATTCATGGCGGTTGGTGTTTAAACATTTTTTTTTTACAGAAATACGGTTTGAAATATTATTTAGAAAAAGGAATTGATGAAAGTGCCAACATTTTTTTCTTTGTCAGATGTGTGGAATTTGTTCACTAACAAGAAACATCACTCAAGGGGCTCATCCCACGTGACACCTATTTTTTTCGCCTTTTTCGGGATTTTTTTTATGAACCATTATAACACACTATCTTTGAATTTTTACCACGCACTTCTCAACATTTTTACAGTCTTTCAGAGTTTTATCAAACAAAAATAAGAAGTTGAATCGACCTTACACCGTTCGAAAGACACTCGTGTGTGAAAAAAAGTTGGTTGCCGGCTGCCATGATTCCGGAAGTTTTGCTGATCTAAAATTAAAAAAATCAAACGGCATTTTAGTCTGTAGACCTAAGGCTATTGCCGGAACTAGAGTAAAGCAAAAATATCGAATATTGAATTTTTGGCACGGTTTTAAAAGTTGAGTTCCAAGGTTTGTCATTTTTTTCGACTTTTTCAGCGTAAAAGAAAAACGACGACAAATATCAAAAATGTTCTACTTCGAGTGAGAACTATAAATGTACCATAAAAAGTTGAGCGGTACCCGAGTCGAAATTTTCGAGCCGCGTTCAACCCACAAAATGAAGGCGAGCAGAAATCGGCGTGAGCGGATTATTGGGTATCTAAAGGAGGGTACAATGTTTGAAAGGACCATGCGTTAGAGCCTCCGATGAACCTCCGGCATGGCAGAAAGTAGACTTTTTGACTCAAAGAAGGTCAGTGAGGATCACAATTGAACCTACGGAACCTCAGGTCGGCCTACTTCGAGCGCTCCCGCAGAACATACTGCCCCCCCTTTCGGCCTACTGTACACTGCTAAACAAAAAAATTAATTTATATAGAATCTATTTAAATAAAATAGGTTTTTTCCTTGTCTCACAGCCTACTACGATCATATTTCTTTCCAAAATATTTATATATATCAATAAAGATCAGATTCAAATTAATCTTTATTTGCTTACAATGTACACTGTAAAGCTAATTGTACTATATGCATAAAATATTTCAAAAATCGAAAATAAAATGAACTCCTTAATTGAGAGCTTTACCACAAGGATTTTTCATCGTAATTCGTCATTCTCTGGCCTTTAGAAATGATTATTTCGAAGAAAATATTTGCCCTATATGCGACTTGAAAACCTAGTCTTACCTATTCATAGCTACGCTCCGCTGCCCCTATGCTACCGAGTGCTTATAACATTTTGGTCGCTGATATGGCATAAGAGTCGAAATGAATACCTCTAACTATTTGTTATATCACATAGCTATAGATTGTTCAAACAAACACGCACACACGCACGCACGCACACACACACACACACACATACACACACACACACACACACACACACACACACACACACACACACACACACACACACACACACACACACACACACACACACACACACACACACACACACACACACATATATATATATAAAATTCCTCTCTCTCCACCTTCTCTACCTCCCGCCCCTTTGATATGAGTGTTGCAATAAAGATGGACCGTTAGTTCAATCAAATAGAAAAATGGTTAACTCTATGAAAATTCTATTTAAGGTAATTAAAAAAAAATAACTAGATCCATTCAGTGAACTAAATTGTTTTGTTGAACAGATGAAAATGTTGAACTGATGAAACCGAATCACAGATTTATTAGGATCAAATAAAATATGTAGTTATTGGACGATATTAAATAGATTGATTTTCTATAAATAAACATTTTTGAAATCAATAATTTTAATAATGGAATGCAATAGGAAAAATTTGGTTCTATGAAAAATCTAGTTAATTCAAATAAAAAAGAATCAAATAGACGCGGTTAGTTAATATCATATTTAGCGAAAAAAAAAAAAAATATGCTTCATACATACACGTGGAAATATTTTTTAAATTTTCGACGTGCTAAAAATGAAAACAAAGAAAAATCAAACATTTTATTTCAAATCGACGGTAATCGGCCGTCGCCATTTATCAACTCATTGATGAATTAACAAAAAAACAACAAGAAAAAATCGAATGAGGTTGAATTCTAAACCGACAATGTCAATCCTTTAGAACATGAAATAGACTATAATTAACACCCTAACGTTCCATATAGATATTAACATTATATGTTATTTAGATCTACACTGCCAGCCAAAAGTTTTCGGACACTCCACATGATCGCAAAACTTTTGAGCGCTGGATAATTGCCAAATAATGTTAAAGTAATATAATTCATTTAATTTATTATTTCACGAAGATACTATAAAGATCTATATAATTAAGTAATTATACAGAGCTTTATAGTATCTTTGTAAAATAATAATTATTCTACCATAAGTTTGCAATGATCCAAAGTGATATAAAGTTTTGCAGTTATCTGAAGTGTCCGAATACTTTTGACTGGTAGAGTATATTCGAATATATTAATGCAACCACATATTTCGAGTATAATATATATATATATATATATATATATATATATATATATATATATATATATATATAAAAGTTAGATAGCTTCGTAAAAAAAAAGATAACTAAATTTACCGAACGGCGTTTTGACGGGAATAAATTCAGCTTTATATTGCTTTTCTGAAATATTTTTTTATAATTTTCATTTCGACCCGGTACGCACTTTTATACGTGACTGATTTTCGCCTTTTTTACGACCATCGAGAATTGGGTGCATGACTTATGCAAAAAAAATTTGTTACGTTTATCCATGAAAAACTTGAACGGGGTAGCAGGAACTCCATTTGCGTTTTTTATAAAGTTTTGTACATTTTTTTTGCAATGTTATTTCATTTTTTGCTAAAAAAGACTAATTCTAGATAATGCAATGTAACTCAAGAACTAGAGGGTTTAAGAAGAAATGTCAAGGACGAAAAACGTCGCGTCAGCTTATACTGGATCGACTCGCATTTTTTAAGAATTTTCCTGTGAGATTTTTTCTCACAGGAAAACGCCCATTAATCAGATAGAATTGGAATAAGACTGGTTATACAATTCTTATGAATTGCCTGGTTATGCATTCTTTTATGAATTGCCCATAAAATAATAATAAATCGATATTGAGCAAATTTGATTGTTTTCGCATATTAATATTGCACTAATAATTTGATAAGGGGACGATGTATTTTGATTAATTTTGTATTATTTTCGTCATCAAACGGGTTACCGATCAGGCCACAATGGAATGATGATGGAGGAGATATCGAATTTGGGCCGAAAGCAGGTTAGGTGGGGTCGAGGCAACAGTTTGAGATTGAAAGCAGGTTAAGGAGGCCTGTGCTCTACACGTTCCACTGAAACTGGGGGTCTAGAGAAGGTTTGGGAGGTCTAGCAGAGGCTACCCTGGACCAAGAGGAGGTCTCTTTATGGCACTGAACTCGACAAATGAGGTTTCGTCGGTTCAACGGAGGCTGGCGGCTTATGTATTCCAAAAGGAATGGGTCCTGCGAGGGTTCAGAGGAGGCTAAAAATTTTGACTCGGGTATCCGTTCAATAGTTTTTGAGATATCATGGAAGCCAATTTGAACAATACAGTTTTGAGAAAAACGCGTTATAAAGTTCAAGTACGACGTACGCAAAGAAAATGTTGACTCGACATTGGTCTCCTATGCCAGGCCCATACACTGAGAAAAAAGAATCGTTGAATGTCCAAAATGCATTTTGTTGTCTCGAAATTTTGTTGTTTTAACAGTTGCTCAGACATGCTAAATAAGCTACAGTTCACATCACTATACTATTTTACCACCAACTATACTATTTTGTTATGCCAATCAAAAATAAAGTTGAACATATTTAAAGATACATTTTGTTAAACCAACAGAATTTTGGATGGATGAACGATTTTTTTTTCAGTATATAACACGCACGCATCTTTTGCCATTCGTGCAAAAACATTATTTTCGATTTTCTGGACCGGTCACATGGAATGACCGCCGCATGTCTCCGCTTCTGATTTTGTTGAAACTCATATTTGCGCCACCCAAACCGTAAGTATTAAATATTCACCTGAAAGGTAACCTTTCTACACGTTTATCGCTGCGTTGTACGAGATGAGTTTTCGTATTAACGCCCAGCAACGCAGGCACGGTAATCAACCACATACGGTTCGCGTATTTTATCCAATTTCGAAAACCCGAATCGGTTCACCATGAAAAGAAGTCTCGATGGACAAGAGGAGCAACGGAAAAGCACGACTCTCAATATACCATAACGGTGATTGGAAGGACGAAAAAAATTCTAATTCGCATCTTGTGGATCGAACGGAAAGTTCTGTATAGGTCGTCAATCTTGGTTGTGTCTATCCTACGAAAATGGGTAGTGAGTCGTCGACCGAAGATGCCTTGTTGCACTTTCACCGTGGCCGTTACCTGGACCTTTCTGCCTCTTCCTGTCCTATCTATCCCTCCAAATGTTTCGGGGAAAGTCGTGGGCGGATCGCTTCGAAGCTTAAGCTCATCCTTGGAAAACCATTGGTGAAGTGGTAGGATTGTGCAGCTTTTGCGCGTGCCCATGTGTGGGTGTGCTCACGTATGCGCGCGCACACACACACACATACACATACATATAATTATGGAGACTTTCACCTTTCATCTACAATGACTCGTAGCGCATTGGGTTGTTGACCCTGACCCTCTCACTTTCGATAAAGTACCCCGGAACTATCCATGCTCCGTGGCTTGCATGCGTAGATGAGTTTGCATAATTCAACACTGAATCAACATTGTGTTCTTCTATTCTTATTATTATCGTTAATATTCGTTTCAAGTTTTTTTATATTAGAAATAATCACATAAGTGTCATAGGCAGGGGGGAGGGGGTTAACCCACAAACATTTTATTTTCATTTAAATTGCATAAATATTCAAGCTTAAAAGAAATTCACACTATAATAAACTTTTGTGGGGCTTCTGAAAATGATATCAGCACTTTTTATTCAATTCGCTGCTTGTTTTCGTCATCACTTGCCTCGTGGAGGCTGAGCATGTAAAGACTATTGAGCCTGTTGTGTGTCCTGGTTGTTCAGTGCTACGTTTTGACCCGCCGTAACATAGATAAGGTCTTTTAATGGTACTAGATCTACAGCGCTGTGCCAAACAAATGAGAATAGCATTTTTTGGTGTAGGATAGGGCGATAATTTTTTTTTTATATGACTCACGCATCGAAGGACATCTGTACTTTTTTATTGCAAAACATTGGCAACAGGTTTTAACAACGCTGAATATTTGGCTATTAATGGGACGCATGAAATGGCTTTATATTTTGTAGCGGCGCAATAAATAGCTGGAAGGCACTTTTCCTCGCTGCAGGATTACCACCCTTGGACAAGTTTTAGAAACCGTTGAATATACTTTCAAATTTTTCACTGAAAATCGCAATACTCGTACACTTTTGAAAGTAACGCGTTTCATCTAAAACTGGAATATTCGGAGCATGTTTTCTCCGTATCAAAGATTCGTGGAAAGAAATAGTGGACGATATATTTTACGGTGGAAATCGTGTTCCGTATTTTTGGAATTTGGTTAAAATCATTTGCGTCCAGGTTTAATCTCTGGCTCGCGGAATGGAGAGATCTGGCCTTTCTTAAGGGGGGATTGTCTTTTTTTCGCAAAATTTACCGCTTTTTGGGAATTTTTTTGTGAAGAAAGTATACAACGGAAAACTTGTGAAACTTGGCATATAGTTTTATTGATCTGTTTCCTACATACAAAAAATTTTTTAAACAATTCCATCAACAAATCCGCCTCCCACCCCCCTCGACGCGCGATGGTCCTTTTTTGATGGTGTGCACGATTACAGCCTTCACGTTCATCCTGCAACAAAAACCCAAAAAGCATTTTACTTTAGACACATATAGCTATCGTTCGATGAAGGGAAAAAAAAATTGACGATTTGGTGACGTTTTGAACTTGAAGTATCGATTTTTCGAAAAAAATTGATCGATTTTTTGTTATAAATAAAAAACTATTAAACGTATTGCTTTTTTGCTTCATCAAACGATAAAAGGATGTCAGCTGAGCATTCTGTCCAAATGCCTTCTGTTTGAAGGCAATCGGTTGAATAGTTTTTGAGAAATCGTGCACACCATCAAAAAAGGACCATCGCGCGTCGACGGGTGTGGGAGGCGGATTTTTTGATGAAATTGTTTAAATTTTTTTTTGTATGTAGTAAACAGATCAATAAAACTATATGCCAAGTTTCACAAGTTTTCCGTTGTATACTTTCTTCACAAAAAAATTCCCAAAAAGCGGTAAATTTTGCGAAAAAAAGACAATCCCCCCTTAAACTCCTATCGTAACATTTGTCGAACGCCCTGACATTGCCTGCCATAGTTGCTCTTTGTTGTATTGGATACTGTATTTCGCCGCAACAAAATCTCAAGTCGTTCCATGCGTCGCATTAATAGCCAAATTCTCATTTTTCCGACGTCGTAAAATCGAATTCCAATGGAAAGCTGCTTGTTCCCGCTGTATAAGATGGCTCATCTGCCATCACACACCGCCTTCTTTGCGTCGCAAATAATATTTCCTTTAATAACCGGCTGTACAAGTTGATCTTTTGATTTTGAATTTGCGGAGACGCGTCGCATTTTTCTTGCCTTTTTCAACGTGTCGTCGCAAAGATTCATCGATTGCCTCAATTCTCAGTTGAATCAGGCCTTCAGGAATACCCTGATGTTGCTGTTCACCTCTCAAAAGCTAATCGTGTGTGCCACTGCAAATGATTGAAGATATAGACGACACGATATTTCGATTGTCTTCTATTTCTCACTGGTGATTCATGCCACTGAGTCGCGACGTGGTTTTTGCAATATTCATGCATATCTTCGTAGCGTGTGAAAGGTCTTACTATAATTGAGCCCAAAACGCGAGATACAATAGTTGGTGGAATGGCGCATTATTCAAGCACAGTGCGCCCTTTAATCGTTTATGATATGCAAGCCACGGGGCGTGAATTGAAAAGGGGAAGCTCGTTCCATCCATTGGTCTAGATCATTATCGCAAACTACAACAATACTACTACTCGACTACAATTACGGCGCCCGTTGATGATGAAGACTCGGCTTGAGACTCGGGATTAGAGCTCTTGGCTTCATCTTAGTTCTTGTCTTCCTCGCTCCCACTTCCACCCCTACTTTTATCTTGTCTTTTCCTTTCGACCGTTTAACATTTAACTACATTAAATAGTAAATCATATTACATTTTACGTGTTATTGCTTATTGCTGATGTAAAATTATGGAAAACTAGCGAAGCCCATTTTCATTCGCAACTTTCATCAATTTAATTTAATGATATTATTATGGTGAAATCTTTTTTTTCTTAACGTCTTCAGTTGCCAACCATAAATAACGCCAAACTTTGAGATAACTTAGAAATTATCAAGTAACGCAAAAACATACACTACTTGGGTTTAAAATTCTTTCTCATATCCATTTTAATTATTCACCTCCCAATGCTCAGAAAATATGAGATTAGTAGAAATGAAGCAAGTTCTTAACGAAAAGTTGTCCACAAAAATCACAGGACGCTAATAAAATAGGTAGACGTTGAGGCCTTCTACGTACGGCGAGCATATCCGTAATGAAGCTAATGGCGCTGGTAAAACCGAGCAGACCGGCGCCCGTGGCGAAAAGTTTAGTTAACATATATGTTTTATTTGTCGCGCAGCAGCCCGCTCGATACCATCAGCGCGCCGGTTTTGCGACAAAATGGAGAGCTATACGCACAATAAATATTTTTAGAATTGAAAAAATAGATGTCAAAGCGCTCCAATGTCTGATTCCGATGATGGATTGCGCTGCGGCTTTTAACCAATCTAACTGACAATGTAGAGGTGCAACGAACAATGTCAGGCATGCCCAAACCGCTTAGCATGTTATTACGAGCGCCCACATAATTACGCAAGTGAGGAGGTAGGAACATTAGGAAATCATTCGAGCAAAAAAGTAAGAAGTTAAGAAATCTGTGGAGAGTGCCAGCACATTTTGCTCGGAAGCAGCTTGTCAGTATTCCTTGAAATTTTTGTCCTCAATGGATTACATTTGGAGCAAATGGCGAATGACGAGTTACACCATTTACGTCTTTTGATAGAGCGGGACTTTTCTTTTCTTTTTGAAATATCAGCTGTTTAAGGAGAAAAAATTGAATTGCAAAAAAGGCGATACCAGCGCTTTTGTTTTATATAAAAAAGACGCTGTTATTTGCCGACCGAAATGCTCGATAATCCATAATGCGTTATTTCTTGAGCCTATTTGAGCACAATAATCCATTTATAATGACGTCGTATATGTAACGTAGCGTATTTATTGTTTAAACAACAAGGAATATGGGAAAATTATTTATAGAAGAAAACAATTATGTTGAAAAGGGTAGCGTCTACACGTTAAATCTGATAATTTTTTTTCTTGGTCATAGGTTTCTAAATAGGCGATTTTTTAATAACAAATGCATACAATATATTGTACGTATATATATACACATACATACATACGTGCGTGCGGGCGTGCGCGCGCGCGTGAGTGTGTGTGTGTGTGTGTGTGTGTGTGTGTGTGTGTGTGTGTGTGTGTGTGTGTGTGTGTGTGAGCATACCCGCCTGCCAAATAACACGATGTACCGGTCTAAATTCAAGGAATAATATTATTTCGTACTTTGCAAGTATATTATTTATTTTTACAACCATTACATATTGTATAGGGGTGTTCCACATATGGCGTTTACACTACAGAATTATCAAGTAGAAACGGGAGTTAAATAAAAAAAAGCGCCTTGCCGCATAAATAAATGTTGTGAAGATTTTTGTGATATGATATTTTTTAGTAGTTCCAAAAATCGCCTAGTGTTATGTCGAGCTATTCATATGAAGGATACGATATAGACAAGGTAATTTGTATTCTCTTTCGGACGTTCCCTTGAACCCTCTGGAGATCTCTCTCCCTCGAGGAACTTTTCACACTCTCCCGAAAGACCGGGAAAGCTGTTACTATACACGAGCACATGCTCTAGAAAGGTCGTAGGAAAAATGGAAAAAAATTGAAGATGAGCCGGAAGATAAATAATCATTTTATACGGATTCGGCTCTTTCGTTTCGCGATTTCATCTTGAATTCTGATCTCCACCCGTCTCTCTGTCATTGATGGATTATCCACTTAGCAAGTAGACGTTGTTTGTCGTCGTCTTTTCTTTTCGCCGTTCTTTTAGTGGGTCGCCCCGGACAAGGACATTAATTACATATCCTCGGATCTCTGAGAAAGAGGCAAATTTACGCTCACTGAGCCATAGTTTGAGACGATGCAATTTCGCTCGGTCGGAGATTCTTTCATAACTTATCATCACCGATCACTTGACGAATTTTCAAACATATTTCGCCCGACGATTTCTTCTTCGCCTGATGGTAGAGGCTGATCCGATCTGAACTGCAAAAACTTAGTTAAATTTTGTAATGGATAATTTTAATAAAAGTACAATGACCGGCTAAGTTGTAGCAGTCTGCGGCGATGAAAACATGGGGTGGCAGTTTTTTCCGCCGGAGCTACCGTATGCGATTTACCAAAATAATCGAGAGAAAGGAAGCTGCTAGATTTTTATTCGCGAGGTACGCAACGTCTGATTGACTAGAGATCTTACGTACTGTGGGTCAAATACAGATATTAATATTTTTATCGTATCAAAAAAAATAATGATAAACACAACATAAAAATGAATGACAATGCGATGACTTGATACGAAAAAAAATGCAGGTTTATACCAAAATAGTAACTCAATGGAAATATCATATATAATAAATACCGCTACTAACCCGACTGTCGAAATAATACATTTTTTAAATGGATAAATCTTTGTGTACGGGAACTTTTTTCATCCACTGTCTATCACCAATGTTGAAGTATATGGATATGGATTTGAATTAATCTATTGGTCTTTATAAGAGTATAACAAATTTCACGTAAGCCGATCGTTGCTTTCTCGATTTAGAATTGTCCTCAAAATAACAAAAAATTGAATGCAGAGTAAACAAATCAACTGTGATTATAGTATACATTTTCTACATAAGGTAATGTAAATGCAAAAAACCAAACCAAAATTCCCTCATCGACAGAGTGGAGCATGCGTACTTCCTAATTTCTGCCAGCTGGCCGGACATTTACCGGAGATCAATCTAACAAGATTGATGATATTTTTTGGTCGACTTTGATCGATACGATGACGACGTGAGAGCATCGACTCAGTGGATTAAGTTGCAAATAGGGACATTGAAAAGCTGAGTTTTTAATTATATGACGAAAAGATCGGCAGCCTCTTGCCTTCCGGTAGGTAGCCTAGAGACTCTTGGGGGAACCCCGCGTCTCTTCATGAACATAAGTATATTCGAAATTGTAGTTTTGTTTTATCACGTTCGGCGATTTTCTACATGATATATTAATATTTATCCGTGCATTTCACATATACATACAATATGTCTCTCATAGAGTACTGCATCA
>OY723388.1:7194843-7224843 GCA_963210295.1 Ophion ellenae
ATGCACAATCACTTGTTCGGGGAATGTTTCCAAATTTGTTTCACTATCTACTTGTCTTTTTGTTTCGTTGCCTCGGATCCTATCCTGCTGTAAAGAGTCTTCTAATTTTTGTCGTCGTTTTAACACTCGACGTTTATTAATACTATCATAATAACTCGGCATTTTGTTCATGCACCACAACACTTTAGTATAAATCAATCTAACTTTAATAAAGTGAATTTCAGATAACAGTAATTATGAGCCATGCTAAAAATGCTATGCTAAAAATAAGCATTGGCGAAACCACGGTCAAACGATTGGTTCAGACTCAGGGCTTGCGCTCGCCCTGACAATTGGCCATTAATTAGTACTGGCCCAGTGTTGGCTCTTCGATGGTGAGCCGAGCTTGAATTCGAGACTGGCAAACCCATGATCAACCGATTGGCCCATGTTCGGGGCCAACACTAGGACCCAATAGTTGGCTGACAGTTGGTAATCGATATTTGGCCTAAGGTTGGGTGTGCGTTGGTTTGCCATGCTTCAAATGAGCATCGGCAGAATCATGGCCAAATCATTGGCCCGAATAAAGGACCAACACTGGGTATTAGTGGTTGGTGCTGAATATCGTACCAAGCGTCGGCCGTATCTTAAGCGCCGGCAAATTTTTCACGGGTGGCCCAGTGGCAAAACAACCCAATGCTTTAGCCAATAATCGATCAGATTCACAAATTTCTGTGCTTGATGATTGCTCATCGAAAAATTATTAGATTCACTAACATCGTTATGCACAATCACTTGTTCGTGGAATGTTTCCAAATTTGTCTCACTATCTACTTGTATTTTGGTTTCGTTGCCTCTGATCCTAACCTGCTGCAATGAGTCTTCTAATTTTTGTTGTCGTTTTGACACTCGACCTTTTTTTAATACTATCATAATAATTCGGCATTTTTTTAATACACCACAAAACTTTAGTATAAATCAATCTAACTTCAATAAAGTAAATTTCAGATAACAGTAATTATGAGTTTTCATTATCACAGGACGTAGAAAATTGCATGCAGCATGTTAGTGAATCTAATAATTCTTTCGATGAGCAATCATCGAGCACACAAACTTGTGAATCTGATCGATTGTTGGCTAAGCATTGGGTTGTTTTGACAGCCCTACACTGGGCCAACACTAGCCCGAATATTGCGCCAACAATATGAAGCCGACCTTAGCCCTACTATGGGCCGGTGATCACGCCAACCGTCAGCCAATGATCGTGATCTCTTAAGCCCAATGTGGGGCCAATACCCGGCCAACTGTTACGATTTCTGGTAAGCCTACTATAGGCCAACCGACATCCCAGCGGTGGGCCGAAGAGATCACTCCTAACGTGGCGCAACACTGAACCGGTAGTGCTGCCGTTCATCGGCCAATGGTAGAATGTGATTGGCGTGACGCTGGCTCAACGTTGTGTCGGTTGCGTCGTTCTTCACGGGCCCAATGTTGGGCCAATACCCGGCCAACTGTTAGGATTTCCGGTAAGCCTACTATTGGCCAACCGTACATGCCAGCGTTGGGCCGAAGAGATCACTCTTACCGTGGCGCAACACTAAGCTGACGGTTGGCGTGATCACCGGCTCATAGTACGGCTAAGGTCGGCTTCATATTGTTGGCGCAATATTCGGGCTAGTGTTGGCCCAGTGTAGGGCTGTTAAAACAACTCGACGCTTAGCCAACAATCGATCAGATTCACAAGTTTCTGTGCTCGATGATTGCTCATCAAAAGAATCATTAGATTCACTAACATCGTTATGCACAATCACTTGTTCGTGGAATGTTTTCAAATTTGTTTCACTATCTACTTGTCTTTTTGTTTCGTCGCCTCTGATCCTAACCTGCTGTAAAGAGTCTTCTAATTTTTGACGTCGTTTTAACACTAGACGTTTCTTAATACTATCATAATAACTCGGCATTTTTTAATACACCACAAAACTTTAGTATAGATCAATTTTATTTTTAATAAAGTGAATTTCAGATAACAGTCATTATGAGCCATGCTAAAAATGCCATGCTAAAAATAAGCATTGGCGAAACCACGGTCAAACGATTGGTTCAGACTCAGGGCCTGCGCTCGCCCCGACAATTGGCCGACGGTCATTAGTTAGTACTGGCCCAGCGTTGGCTCTTCGATGGTGTGCCGAGCTTCAATTCGAGACTGGCAAACCCATGATCAACCGATTGGCCCATTTTCGGGGCCGACACTGGGACCCGATAGTTGGCTGACAGTTGGTAATCGATATTTGGCCCAAGGTTAGGTGTTCGTTGGTTTGCCATGCTTCAAATCAGCACTGGCAGAATCATGGCCAAATAATTGGCCCGTTTAAAGGACCAACACTGGGTATTAGTGGTTGGTGCTGAATATCGTACCAAGCGTCGGCCGCATCTCAAGCGCCGGCAAATTTTTCACGGGTTACTTCGCCTTATGGAACGCCAATAGCTCGGCTGAGCATCGCCAGAATTAGTCACATTCCTTCTTACAAACAAAATGTTGACATTGTGCTTATTTCCGAATGCACATTTCACCTATAAAAAGAGTTACTTCAAAATCCAACGGATATGACACATACGGAACTAAGAATCCCGATGGAACTGCCCACGGTAGCACATGAATTATCATTAAAAAATCTATCAAGCATCATGAATATACCTTTATTCATAAGAATTATCTTCAGGATACGAATATAGTTTAATAACTATATTCGATACAACCGGTACCGGTATCGGTATCTACCAAGGAACCTCCTGATTACGACTTGATCAGACGCAAGGTAGTTAAATCACATCCCCAGCCTCACATCCCCAGCCAATAGAAAGTTGCGCACATCATAATGATTTTGCAATCTGGAAAACCAACGATCAAATCAACATCCTATCGGCCCGCAAGTCTAAAGTAACGAAGATATTCGAAAAACTTATTCCAAGAACGCTGACAATACCAATGCCCGACGTAAATCTCATCACTGGACATCAGTTTGGATTTAGAGAGCATCGCTCAATTATAGAGCTATCTCTAACGTCAACATTAATCTCTCCCGATATTTTCTACTGCACTCAGAAAAAAGATGTATTGTGTTCGGATAAATTGGCACATTAGAACATAATTTATTAGAAATTAATAAATGTTTACTCGTATGGAGACAGTTTTTATGTGATTGTAACTACTGCATTTATTCGGCGTCACTAAATCTGTTTTTTTACCCGCCGATTTTTCACATAAATTAAAAGCCATATTCAAAATAGAAAATTTGACTAAATATTTCCTCAAATCAAATAAATACTACTTTCCAATCACGAAAACCTCTTATTTCGCGACTGATACTAATGCGCGCATGCGCACTTTGCCCTTCAACGCGACGGGCCCGACAGCAGGCAGCTCGTCAGATGTAGCTCACGCATACGCTTACCATGTAGCTTCTTACGATGCCCATGCTTTTGGCACAAGTGTCAGTGTTGCGTTTCGGAAGTGAGATACTTGAAAGTGAGGAATGATTCAAGTGTAAGTAAGAATACAAAGTGAGAAAAAAACGTGAGAAAGTCAGAAAATAATGACGGGGGAAATGACACAATTCCTCGAAAAAAACCAGCTGGCGGATTATGAAGAATCCTATTAGATGTTAAGGAAAACTCTATTTGTCGGATATAAAACACCTCTTTCTTCTCACTTACATATCCTATTAGATGTTAAGAAAAATTCATAGTAAATCTTCAACATAAACTTAAATAAAAAAATTTCTTAGCTGTTAGTAAAATCGTAGTAGGCCGACATACGAATAAGAACACTTATTCGCCGGGAGCCAAACTTCTTCGTCCTTAATAAATCTTTTTTCTGAGTGTGCTGAAATCCTAACAAAGCAATATGCAGTTCCAAGTGCGACAAGGAAACGATCTTTCCGACTCCTACCTAATCGACTCTCGCGTCTCGCACGGCCTGGCACCTGTTCTGTACACTTCATTTACGGGCGATCTAACAACGCCTCGTCATACTTCAGTAGCAAAGTTCGCCGACGACACCGCTATCGGGGCGGTACATCATAACCCTACGACGACTTCCAAAGTACCCGGAAATGCACTCATATAGATCGAGGCGTGGCCGAGTGCGTCGCGCATAAAAGTGGTGTACATAACTTCCGTTACGAGAACAGAAGCCTGTACTGGCATTAAAATATATGGACAACTGTTGCCCACTGGCCAGGATGTGAAATACTTGGGGATGCCCTTCGCTCGTAGACTGACTTGGAGAGAACTCATAAAAACGAAAAGAAAATGCCTGGACATAAACCTTTGGAAACGTACTAGCTTGTTGACAGAAAATCCAAACAATCAGTGCACAATAAACTGCTTATCTATGGAAAAATGTAAAAAACAATCGGGATGTAGGGCTTAAAACTGCGGATGGGGGGGGGGGGGCACGTCCCACATTAATCCACACAATACTATTGGCAGAGTGCATTCATGAATGATCTGCCTCGTATGAATAACTTCATATACCGCCATCAAAATGATCCATCATTACTTTCGTGATAAATTATCACCAAAAAACGAAAAGAAATCGAAAGAATTGGTTGGAAGAGAAATTATTATTTCGGGCGCAAACGCGAGTCTGAGAGAACGGAATATTTCTTGGTTGTGTTGACCACCATCCGACTCCTAATGTAGGTCGATATTAGATGGTTATATAATATATGCAATGTAGATGAATTTCGAATTGATCGAAAAATGATGGCCGTGCCGGCTGGCGAGACCATAATTATTATTCACCGGGCGCGAAAAATGGGACGCTCGATCCGTGATGCGTCGTCAGCTTGCGTACGTTTTTGACAATTTATGAAGTCTTGAGACCGCCGGTTACTCTCGCGAGATCGAAAACAAGGCCTTGAAAATGCGAGTAAGTCATTTTTGTTAACTTACGCAAGACAAGTAAGAAATGGCTGGCGACAAATGGTTGATTGCGGTCGACAACAATTTCAAATGTAATTATATGCAATTGGTCTCTAGTAGATGTGAATTACTGGAGTGAGACAAAATTGAGTTCTATTTTTACTAATCAATACTTTGATTGTAACCGTTTCGTTCATGATTTCTTCCCCCTCGATAAATTATTTAAGGCGAGAAATCCCTTTAGGAGCGTGAAAAATAGGTATTTTTCGGGAATTTTTTTAGAGGGGATAAAATAATCTGATCATTTTCAAATTTGAACATGAGTTTATTATAACTGTCAAGTTAAAAAAAAACATTTTTTTGCGATGACCAACAAAATGGCGGCGTTATTAAGGGTCTTCGGACGCCTGTTTTCCGCGACATCGAAAAGGGCTGCAGTTGTCATTCTTTTTCTGTTGATCTGAAAAAGATTTAATAAGTGTCATTCGTTTACTGACATATTAAGGGGAAGGATATACCTAAAAAATGATGAAAAAAGTGCAAAATTGAACATTTGGGAGCCTTTTTACTCCAAAGTTCGAATTTTCGACCAATTTGTCGACATATTTGACTCCAAAAAAATTAATTATTAACACGCTACCTTCCAAACTTTAGGTATGTCCTTCCGATAATATTACTGAGAGTAACCTCCCAAAATTTTATCCAAATCGGTCGATAACTTTTTGAGCTACAACACGAGCAGTTTTTGGAAAAGTAGTTTCGAGATAGTCGCGTTTAAAGTTTCACCACGTGACTCGCTACCTGACCGCATGCTGTCCCCGTGCTCTAGACTATATGCGATAACTATGCAAATATTCAATATTTCGAGTTTTCGTTTGGTCAGTATATTCTTTGGGTATCATACTTTCGAAATGTGTGAAAAAATCGATTTTTTGAAAATTCTAAAGGGATTTCTCGTCTTAAACTTTTTTCATGTAAAGCACTTATAGGAATCTTATCGAAATGTAAGTTCTTCGAACTTAATCGTGTCATCGAGTAATGATTGATTTTTGCCGATAAAACAGATGTCTACATTCAAGCCTTTGCACTCGAGGGGTGACTTTCGCTCATCACTTTCTATTCGAGTGAAAAAGACCTCGACTGCAAAGGGTTAAAGTAATATTGTAGTTACTGAAAATTAATAACGCTTTATTTATATATTGATATGTTTTCATTCTGTTTCAATATTAATGTATCACGCTATAAAATGAGTACGTAATTCAAACCCACCTCACCACTTGTCTTTATCTGTATTATAAATTCTGTTTGATTTATTTGATTATTCGCAGGATGGCTTGGAGCAATGTCTACGGGAGTCGCGCTTCTCGTATCGCCTGTGACTATCGCATTCTGTCGGAAAAAAAGTACCCGGGTAACAGCGGTTCTTGGTGGTCTCGTGACAGCACTAGGATGTCTCTTCACTTCGTTCGCTTCGCAATTCCATCAACTTTTCTTCAGCTATGGCACGGTAGTCGGTGAGTTTGATAGGCCATAGTAATACAGGATTACCAGGAAATTTCGAGATCGATTATAAATGGATGCTGCACGAGAAGTGGAAACAAGCACATTTATGCGTATCGTAGTTGCCTCGCGATAATTTTCTAAATCAATTGACATCAGTAAGAGCAGTTATTACTAATTACTTGCAGCTTTCTCGAGTGGTAAATGAAATAAATGTTGCAAATGTTTGGACCGCACTCGGTTCAAGATTTCTTTCTTCTCGTACGCTGTCCCTTCGCAGCGAGTACTCACTCTGCGTGAGTATGTACTACGTGTACATACACATGAACAGTCAAAGTCAAGATAGAGTTTTTTTCTTCTCAACGTCGGCTGCGAGAAATTTTATTTCTTCGTTTTTCGTTTATGTCTTTGTTATTAGCGTTTGTTGGTTTCATTTTCATATATAGTTTCTTCGATTGTACATTTATTGGATTCATCTTTGCTTGTAGAAAATAATGATGCACAAAGATTATTCGTCACTATTCGGATATTACACAAATTGTCGGATTATCCGTCAATTAATGTGTATACGAGCATGTTTGATGCTGCCGTCTGTTTGTTAAATGTTGACATTTTAGGTATTCTCCCGTCTATTTATTTACTATATCGCAATCGACTATATGGCGTTACGGTTAGTAGACGTAGATCCCAGACGCTAAGCCATGTTTGTATGAAAGTTTTATTAAAAACGACTCAATAGTTCTTAAGTTATAAGTCGATTAATGTACAGACAGCGAGGCACTTTGGAAAAATCAGTTTTCTACTTGGTTTCGCTAATACAAACAATCTGTAAACAAATTTTATGAGGCTCGAGAAATTACAGACCATAAGAATGCAAAACAGTTTAATTATGTGTAGACATACACTACAGCTTAAAAGTTTGGATACACCAGTCGATATATTTTGCCGCACTAACAGTTAGATAGCGCCGTCAAAAAAACGATAATCAAATTTAACGAATGACGTTTTCGAGGGAACAAATTTAGCTTTCTTGTGCTTTTTTGAAATATTTCTTCCGATTTTTTTTTGTTCCGGTACGCACTTTTGTACGTGAACGTTTTTCGGCTATTTTTCGACCATCGAGAATTGGCCGCATAACTTATGGATTTTTTTTTGTCATTTTTATCCATGATAAACTTGAAAGGGATAGCAGGAGCGCCATTTTCGTTTTTGTTTTAAAGTCTCGTTCAATTTTTTTTCGCAAAGTTATTTCATTTGTCGTTAAAACAGACAAATTTTGGAAAATGCAATGTAACTAACGAGCGATAGCGTTAAAGAAGAAATGTCAAAGATGCTTAAAAGTTGCGTAAGTTTATACGGGATCGCCTGGAATTTTTTCAGAATTTTCCTTTGAAATTTTTAGTTTTTACTATTTTCGCCCGAAATTCTGATGAGTAGGATGGCTTAACTCGAAGAGTATGGCGTTTAGGACAAAATATCAGGAAGAGAAACTTTTTTACTATTTGATTTTAAATTTGCTTGAATTTTTTCAGAATTTTTTTTCGAAATTTGTTTGGCCGTACCTTGGAAAATCGTCCAAACAAGTGATTGGCCTATCTCGAAAACTATCGAGTTAGAGACAAAATGTCAGGAGGGGAAAATGTTGCAGTGTTTCGTTTTGAATACGACGACATTTTCTCAGATTTTTTCCAAAAAAAATTCAATGTTTTTTCTCATGTTATCTAGCAAGGTCGATCTTTCCGATTTCCATAAAATTTGGCATGCTTGTAGAATGAGTCAAAATCGGCGACACGTATTTGTTTATATCTGCGGAATTCGATTTTGAAGGGTTGAAACGCACCCCCGAATATTGGGGTGTTTTTCGCTTTTCGTCGAGAACGTTTTAACGGTACGATATATGAACAAATTTTATATTGCAACAATGTTTATTTTTTCGTGTACTATACATTGAAGATGAGGACGATAACTTTATCGACGAAACACGAAAACACCCTATTTTCAAGGGTGCCTTTCACCCCTTCCGCAGATGTAAAAAAATACGTGTCGCCTATTTTTATCCTTTCTACAAGCATAGGAAATTTCATCGAAATCAGAGAGACCGACCTTGCAACCTTTCCAGGTTGCATTTTTTTGGACGATTCTACGAGTTTCGGCCAAAAAAATTTCTGAAAAGCTCAAGCAAATTTCAATTCGATAATTAAAAGAGTTTCTCCTCTTGTTAGTTTCTCTTAAACGCCATACTTTTCGAGTTAAGTCATCCTACTCAGAGTTTTAAGCGAAAATGGTTAAAAAAAAATTTCACAGGAAAATTCCAAAACGCCGTTTGTTAAATTTGGTTATGTTTTTTTTTGACGGAGCTATCTAACTTTTAGTGCGGCACGAAATATCGACTGGTGTATCCAAACTTTTGAGCGCTAGCGTATATTTATAAGTATGTGTGTATCGCGATTGCTTGGAGCCGGTACTCTCATTTTTATAATGGAAATACTATATCGTCCATCAGCGTCGGAGTCAATTTCCGACCACACTCATTGCTGTTCCTTGATGATCTTTGTGATCAGATTTCTGAGGATTTTCTTAATATCGCGAATATGACGGCTAGTGCTGATTCGGAGCAAAGGGTCCGTTCCAACGAGTTGACCATACGTTCCGGATCTTCTACACATGCGTTGGTTCTTTTGATAATTATTAACTTTTCATCAGTATTGAAAGGGTGATAGGTAATAAACATTCGCCAGACTCGTTCATTAGTTTCCTTGTATACATTTTAAGTGCTTATTTTCACAGACGTGAATATGGTGTGATGATTTTTTTTAGGTATTGGCGTAGGAATGACGCGGGATTGCAGTACTCTAATGGTGGCTCAATACTTCAAGAGACGAAGAGAATTTGTGGAGATCTTCATCGTGTCGGGAAGTGGTCTTGGGATCGCTGTCATGTCGGCATTTATCAAAGGTTCTATTAGGTAAAAGAGAAGAATAACAATGAAAAACGAGTGAATGAGGCAATCAAAGGAAGGGAAAGTGAGAGAGGGAGAGAGAGGCGGGGGCGGAGAAGATGTATGTGTATATGCATATAGAAAAGTACAGTGATAAAAATGTTCTTAAAGTTTGAAGCATCGACATTAAACATTTCAGTAAGATTGGCTGGCGACTCGGTCTTCAGGCGGTAACTGGAGTTGTTTTTTTGACCTTTATCCTTGGCACGTTCTACCGAAGTGCCTCACTCTATCATCCCCAGAGACGTGCTATCCTTCATTTGAAGAATCAAAAGCGCAAGATCAAGGACAAGAACAGGGCGGATAGTCGACCGCCATTTTTTGACTTTAGCACCTTGAAGAGCAAGACCGTCAGGATACTACTCGTTTCGACTGGAATTTCCGCGTTTGGCATCAATACACCGATTTTTTACCTGGTAACAACAAAAAAACTAACATCTTACAGCTTAATATTCCGCCGTTGAATCTTAAAAATACGGACATTAGGGTTTGAATATATACGTGATTTTCCAAAAACTTGAAAAAAAAAACGTGTCGCGTAATAGAATTTTTTTTATCAACGCTCAAAAGTCTACACAGGCAGCTTGTTGAATTTTCCGAAGAGGATAATTATGCCCTTGCGAAAAAGAGTAAAATTCCCGGTTCATATTGAACAACATTGGGTTTTGTTGTTGATTTTTTCGTAGGCACATCAAGCCGAAGAGGAAGGACTCGGCGATACCGTAATACTTCTTCAGACTTATCTGGGACTCGCCTGGACACTCGGTTGCGTCACTTTTGGACTTTTGGTAGTGCATCACAGCGTCGAGTGTCGAATAGCTCGGCAATATCTCACTCAAGCCGCTGTCTTTATGTGCGGGCTTTGCATACTCGCCCTTACCGCCGTCCACGGAAATTATCACGGTTACGTTATGTTTACCTGGATCTATGGTGAGTTATGTGTTTGAATAAATAAAACCGGTACATGAAAAGCTAACTACTTGTATACACCCATACCTGCCCGAATTATTATTTTTCTTTTTCTAGGTATTTTCTGCGGTGGATATCATTATAGCCTCAAAATGTATACATTCGAGAGAGTACGAGCGAGAAACTTCGCGAGAACTTGGGGTTTCGTTCAATGCTCCCAGGCAATTCCGATCGCTATTGGTGTGCCAATTTCAGGTCAGAGAGAAAACGTTTGTTTACATCTTGTTGAAATCCCAAGAAGCAAGTAAACGGAACCTTGAAAGAATGGTTGATCGCAAAATAGTTGAAATATGTGGCTTTTGTTGGACATTCGTTCTTTTTTTTCTTCAAATTTCGGAAAATAATATCGTACCGCTCATGTCCGCTGAAAATTACCTCGAATCTTTTTCTTTCTCACGAAGGTTATATGAACGTTGGCTGTGGAGGAAAAGCCGGTTACTACTTCAGCTCGACTTGCGTTCTCGTGGGAAGTTTCACTCTCTTCTTCATAGATCTCCACAGACGAAATTTATCCAGGCACAAACACACTAGAGCAAACGGTACGAGGCACCTTTGCGTGTCGGACAACTGTCCTCATAGGAGACGATTATCCTTCACACAGGATCCGGAAAACGAGGGCGTTGCGGCGGGAGCAGCGGCTGCCGCGTTAATGCTCGGAGCTGAACTTGCCCCAGGACCAGGTAAATTTCTTTAACCATATTAAACGAATAATACCACTTGGCTTTTATCCAAGACAATCGTTTCCCTCTTATCGATCCATCAACAGGGATGCTATTGACTAATTAATCGTGCAAATCAAGACTAGTCCGTATTGAAAATTTCGGCAGAAACATTTTTTTTCTACGTTCGATCATTCGAAATAATTTTCTTGACCAATTGTAGATTATTTTAATTTATTCTACACCTTCGACTATTCGCAATGCTCGATTACTCACTTCGATAATTTACAAGGAAAAAGGATTTATTATATAAAATCATTATTTCGGTCGATATTTATTTTCAATGTTTTTTTCCATACCCTTGGAGACTTTGACGATTCCGTCCCACTCACTCAACCGCATACTCGTCAATTCGCTTGTTTTGACTTCCCGAAAGCCCCACCGATAGTGTTATCCAAAGCCACACTCTCCTCGATGCCCCAATATATCGCATTTGCACAAGAACACAGGAAAACTGGGGGAAGCTTGTTGGCTATATACGGTTGGGGTTGTTTGGGCGACTGATTTTCACTATCATTATCGAACGGTCGCCCATTTAAATAGGTATTGGTCCAGACGATCGTCCCATACTGTCCGCTACTAACCAGTTATTTTTTTTTTACCAATAAGCATAATATTCTCTCTCGCTAGGATGGCGATTTGTGAGATACAAAGTTAAATGCTAATATTTGTTTGTTCAGGTGAGATGATTGACGCCCTTGGGGCAGACAAAGCCGAGTTAACTTGTATCTCCGAGGAGGGTATAGCCGACATGGATCTACCGGATAATCTACTGGACGATCTCGATTATATCGGCGACTGTATAACCTCGTGCAACAAGGTCGAGAATTACCTGATGCTCTCGGAGTTTGAGAATAACTTGATAGCCGAAATGCCGATAATAATGGATCGGAAGGGGCGAAGATGGTCATTGGCACGTTCGAAGCCCGGCCCTCAAGGCAGCCAGAGTACCAATGACAATGGAAATGCGGATAATGGGTTCAACGATCAATCGACGACGGTCGAGGAGGACGACGAAACGAAACTACAGTGTCATTTGGCACCGGCACCCAATAATAGGATCATTACCGTTATAGACGAGACTAGCACGTAGTATTGAACTATTTTCATTTTATCCCCACAAATCAATCTCGTACGTAGCACGTTATATATACATAATCAAACGATATAATTAAACAGATACATTAGGCGGGAAGTTTGGGTCAAATGTTGGCGTGTTGAAAAATTAAAAGAAAAGTTTGCTGCGCCTGCCGACAACATTTTTTTGCACTTGAAGACTCGAATTAACGAAAATATATTGTAAAAATCGATTGCCCGTATGAACTACCAACATCTGCAGGCTTATATATTACAGAAACATCGAAATAACGGGTCATTCTAGTGACTGGTGTAGTTCCATTAATATTTCTCGAGTAGCGACGTTCTCAAATTTCATTTCTTAGTCAGTTGTATGTTTAACTTCTCACTGACTTTGCTCAATTAGCATACAACTTTGTTCTTATTTTTCGAGCGAGTCAAACACTGTAAAGATTGCATATTTTTCCTTTTACGAGAGACAATAATGCTCAACTCTGCAATTGACTCGGCGATGCAGCGCTAGCACCGACCCGCTGTTATATACCTTTTTTCTAAACGAAAAAAACTTGGGATTTTTAGCTACTGGATGTTCGCAAACGAATGAGAGTAAGTGAGAAAAAATAGAGAATACGCGAAAAGATAACGGTCAAGTGCGGGCACAAAATAATCTGTATTGAAAGAAATGGAACAATCCGTCCACAGCAGGGATAAAAGTTTTGAGAATTTGCATCAGTTTCTTCTCAACAATGTTGCGTTCTCAAGCTTTTAACAAAGATCATTTTTTTTGCCACACCGATCTTGTTTTCTTTTATTCCGTCACTGATGACACATTTTTGGCAATGAAAAAGTTACCTATAGTAAAAGCGAATGTATACTATTTCTGTAAAAGTTTGACATTTTGACTCTTTGAAAAATCTTACAAAGTGCAAAAAACCTACGTTCCTTCTGTATTCGTTGAAAAAGGCGGCTAGTAGAAACGATAAAATAAAACGATAGAATGTAAACACAAATAATCGAGAACACGTAAGTCTAGTCAATAGTCAAAATAAAAATTCCAATTTTTTTTAATGGATTCAAAAGTGTGCACGCTTCGAAGGCACTATCGACACAAAACAAACGAAATTATCACACGGAGACACACGCAGGAAGACGGAACTGGCCACCGAGCTGCGAACAAGTGATATAGAAATATAGAGCAAACAAGTATTAATTTATTTATTGCGAACAAAGTGTTTTAGAACGTGTATATAAAAATATTTATGACGAATGGACGAAGCGAAAAATATTATTCGTATACGCGACAAATAAAGAAGAAAATTATGAGACCGAAGGACAAAACGTTGAGTTGACACGATGAACCGCACTTTGACAATGTTACGCATGTCAAATTAAATCGTATCGCAGCAAAATAAAATACAGTTACTCTCCAATACTCGTACGATTTTTATCATCTTTTTACAGTTCATTTCATTGAAGAAAAGAACTTTTCTTTTATCGATTGATCGCAGCATAGGGATCTGGCTGCTCGTTTCTACGATTTACCTTACCGACCTTATTGGGCAATGTCATTCCCGTTCATGTTGGCCGCCACTAACGAATCGTCAGCTGATGAGGTAGTTCTTAATCCTTTTTACCGCGAGTGCCCGTATTATTTGACATAACATAAAAGTAGCAATGAGTCTGAACTGAATTTACTCAATCAGTTACCATACATCGATAACGAAAAAAACTCGAAAGGGATATGCGACACTCAAATTCATTTTCTCGTAAAACGTCACGAGGTTTTTTAAAAATCCTCTGCTGTGAAATTTCCAAGAAACTAAAACAATTAATGGAAAACACGGATGGTTTACATACTATACGTATCACCTGTCTTTGAGAAGCTAAAAGGATGTTCTCTTTGCAAATCTCTATTTTTTAAACATGCTTGTTTGGGTTTCTTTATCCCTTGGAGGAAACATTCGACGAATTCTTTGTTTAGTAAAAACAAAAAGGAAGCAAGTCAGTTCGAGGATGTGCCGATTATCGGTTTACGTATCAGACAAAGACAATGAATACTTTTCATGACACCGAAACTTATCGAAATTCGGAAACAAATTTGAAATCACGAACCCCTTGGCGCGTATGGAAATTTTCACCGAGCCTATTCAAGATTATACGTGGTCATTTTGTTTTATACTATTACGACGAGACCGTAACTTTAACGCAAAAATTGCAAACAACTAGGTATAGCGTTTGTAATGCAAAGCCACATCGAATCAAGAAATATATGAACACATAGAAAAGTACGAAATTACAAAAGAACCTACAATCGTCGACCGAATGTCATAGATATAGAATAAAAAACATTGTCCTTTTTCTTACATTATTCATCCGAAAATAATTCTTTCGTAACGTTTATTCTGGAATATACACGATAAATACGTTTGTTCGATAAAATTGTGCAAAGTTAGAATTCGAATTTCGAACTCAATTTAGTGAAACCACAGTCTAGGAGTAGCACTGATGTTTTATTCTCGATCTATAGTAGTGAGATTACAAAAAGGGCAAGGCGCATTCCAGATCCCATCGATATGCCCATGATACTCACTCTCGAGGTTTTTTTTTGTCTGCTTTTTTATACCATTGCCATAATGTGATTTTTTCGCACTTGTATTTCCATAGATTGTTGAATAATTGTTAAAATTGTATCACCCAGTATTGCATTAACTGAATAAATTGTAGACAAAATTTCGAAACACCATGAAGTTACTCTGTAACACAAACGCAACGGTAAACATTTTCTATGCGAAGTAGAATTTCTGGAACTTAATACCCAAATTTGTTCTCTATGCCTATGTAGCCTGTATACGTGGGAATCCACGACAAGTGATAAATGACTTCTGCAGGGCCGACAGTTGTCGACGCATGGGTAGTTTGAGCAATCATTTGCATCAAGCATGCGTTGGTTCGGACCAATACTTGCATGAGCGAATGGTTTCCTAAAAATCAGGCAAAAATAGCCACTTGTATCCTTACAGGTGTTGTACAGTTTTCCGGTGCCCTGGGGCAAACGGCACCGTGCATTGGTGTATTAGAGAAAAGCTGCCCTGGGCAAAACTCTGGACGGTTTTGCTGGACCGGAAAATTGGAAAGTTCCAAGTATAGGGTAACAGCGAAAAAGGTAGGATCGTAAACGTCTATAAGTGCAAACGAAGGAACATTGGAAAAATGTCATTTCTGCAGCAAAGCACAAAACATGTTCACGAAAGAACTGTGTATTGCTCGAAACGACACTTTGAACGATTGTATTTCATTTGTCAGAGCATGAGAAACGCAGAAGCACCGATTTTGCCGGGATTCCCTCGTACGTAGGTTCAACGAGCCCCCAGTCCCTGTATTCAACCGGCTCCTCGCAACGGCAAGGGGGACATCTCGTGATTAACACCTTGCAGATATTGCACTCCGAACGAGAGCCAGATACGCAGAGGCTTTCACACCGTGTTGCGCACGTCGCGATATCCGCACTGCTCGGTATTAACTCGCGGATTTGCCTACACGTGAAATATTGCAGACGGTAAATTTCGAAATGCTTTTGCAATTGCTTCGTCATCCATGATTTACGCGAAGCCGCAATTTCGGTCAGAATTTCATTCTCCAAAAATGTTTACCGCAGGGAATCAATAGGGATGTATGAGGATGCACAAATCGATGGTTGGGTTTTAATTAGGTTTTTTTTCGTAATGCCGATGAAAAAATTCGCGAGGAGTAAAATTGCACAACGGACGATATGTTTAATTTATTCGATATGTTTTATTTATATATATATATATATATATATATATATATATATATATATATATATATATATATATATATATATCTATATATATATTATAGGTGTCAGTTCTGGCTATACCTATATGTATACGATATCGCGCTCTCCGCTTGGTGTGGATTTTAGTCCAGCCTATGCGGCAGCGTAATCCCCTCCCGTGACGATGACGTCGCGGGAGGGGAGGAGGCTAACCCAACAAACAGACGCAAACAAAGAAACCCAAACATGCCCAACAAACACACCCAAACAAACCCAAACATACCCAACATACACACCCAAACATACCCAAAAAACAAATCCCCACAAACAACCCCAACCAACAAACCCAAATAAACTCGGGTGTGTGGAATCGTGGGGTGCGTAGAACACTGGGGTGGGCGCAGGGCACCTCGGATGGGTGTGTGGAATCATGGGGTGTCGAAAAAAACCCTAACGAACCCTGACAAACACACGGCGCTTTTTTGGTTTATTTATTTGATATATTTTTTGGTTTTTTATCGATTTGTTTTTTTAGTTAATTTTTTTTTACATTTTGAAATCCAAACAAATCGAAACGGAGATTTTGAATTTATTTATTTCATTTTTTGGTTTTTTATTTTTTATTTTATTTCATTTTTGGACGGAGATCCGCACAAAGCGGAGAGCGTGATAAAGTATATATAGGTATAGCCAGAACTAACACCTACCAGATATAGATATAGTCGGCGTGCAGTGAAATAAATAACTTTAAAATGCAATATATCGAAATCTATTGCGAGTCAGGAAAAATCCTTTCAGGGGTCGTCTTAGAATAATAAAAAGAAGGTCTGTGCAAATTTTCAGCTCGATCGGAGGGGGTTGGTTTTCGGAACTTCATCGAAAAAGGGGCTCTATCAGCGGGTTAGAAGTCCAGGAATAGCTCTCAATCTATTTCCTACTCAGACCTAACATTATATTTAAATATAGAAAATAAAGGCTAACTCTCCTCAATGAAGTATCGAAAAACGTCGGTCGTGCAACGAAAAAAAAATGCTTTTTAGATGCTACCTAATTTAGACCTAACATATCTGCCGCTACATAACATTATTCCCGGGTAAGGGTGGGAGAAAAAGTTTGAGCCGCGAGCGACCTAAGCTCAACGCCAGACTCTCGTTGAAAAGAAAAAACAAAAACGGGCAACCTTTGTGCAGTATAAAAAACCGGCCGTTCACGAGTTCTTAATGAAATTTCAGATTTGACAATAATGCCGAGATTATTATTCCGGTTCACTTAGAAATTGAACGACAAAAAATACACTCTCTGACAGAATGTTACGCGTTCATTCCCGACTGGCTTCTCGCAATAATTTTCAAATACTATTTTCAACGAAGCATTATACGGTATACTTTAATGAGGACATATTGTTATTTGACGAAAACTTGGTAAACCGGAAAGAGAGTTTAACCTCTTTGCAGAACCACAAAAATCGATAAAATTATTACTTCGATAGAATGATTTCTATATTCGCGTGGATGTTTGAGCGAAATGTTAGTTCTTTGAGAGATCAGAAGGGCCCACGTAGTCGGAAGATCAGAAGGACCCGAGCTTTCGTCTTATATTCGCAAGGATTATAATACTAGAACTCGTCATTTTTGTGTCGCAAGGGAGAAAAGGCTTTTATTATCGTTCTCTCTTCTCTACCCCGGTTCATTCCAGGCGCGGCAGCCGTTCGCGATTGTGAGCCGACGAATCGGCAAGTTCGAATATTAAAAAGGGCGTTGGGGTATACGCGAAGGAGTTATATATATATATATATATATATATATATATATATATATATATATATATATATATATATATATATATATATATATATATATATATATATATATATATAAGTATGAATTCAACCAGAGCGAAGCCGGTTCCCCGTTTCCCGGGTTTGTGCCATCCCATAACTTATAAAATGTCGATTTTTCACGTCTCGCAGCCCACACGGTATGGACCAGAGAATTTGAGCGATAGATAGATAGAAAGGAGAGAAAGAGAGAGAGAAAAGTCAAGGGGATTTAAAAGTAAAATGCAATCTCAACTACGCTAATTTTTTTTCAAAGTCGATCCGATGAATATACCATAATATTCCGCGCTTTCTGGAAAACTCCTTTCTATACAGTGCTAATTCATCACAAGACCAATGAAAAACGGCCACTTTTTTATATTTACAGATTCGACCTAATTTTTTTTATAACAATCGATCATTTGAGGTTGTTTTCTTCGACAATATTCATAGTTTCGTTTTTCAAGCTTGAAGACGTCACGCCCAATTGTTTTGAAGAATATTTAACACATGCCTGTTGTGTACGAGAATACCAATGTGTAAAGAATAACGGCTTGGTTTGTTAAGAAATTCAACATCATCGCATAAACTCGCGTAAACGCGAGACAAATGTCATCGAAAATAAGTGAACACGCGGAACAAGTAGAAATTGTAATTGAACTGGTTGTAGCGATGCCGTATTTTTTCGCGCATTCTATAAAGTGCTTTGCCAACGGAGCAGGGAAGGGGGGGGGGGCAAATGACTAAGCAAAGGAACCTATATGCGACTATTGCGAGTGATAAACATCCCGTTTAGCTGGACTAACCCGATCATCACCGAAACTCTATCGTAGAACGTCTAGAGCGCATGATCTAACATTTCGAGTGCGCAGTACTGAGTTCAAAGCTGATCCGAGAAGGCATTGCTTATATACGTGTAGCGTGTGTACTTAGTTATCTTACACAACTGGAGAGCCATTTCGTTTCTCTCTCGCTTCTTCTACAATAGTGTCTCAGCACAGGATGAATTCCAGTAAGCCTTGCCAATGCTACACCGTCGAAACGCGTTTCTCAAATCTTGTTCAGTCTCATTAACATGTCAAACGTTAGGACCTGAGTACACCCAGTATACATAATCACTCATTGCACACGTTTCAACAAGTCTTCATCACTCAAATCTTCTTATCGTATTCTACACGCCTTCGTTCGCCGCCAAATAAATGAGGTCACTTTTTTACGCCTACTCCGAGTTGCGGATCCATTATGGATCGAGAATAATCACGTGAAGAGAATAAAACTTTGCCAACTAAATTTGGTTTCCCAACAACGAAATTTTGTTTCCAATTCTTTATTTTTAACCTTATTTGTTTTACACGATTTGTTTTCTTTTGTCTGCTCTCATAGGCTGAGATCGGAGAATACAAGTCACGGCAAGCCGAGATTTTTAAGTAAATTTCATGACCGTCATACGATATGGGGGGGGGGGGCACTTATTCCATATAAATCGAGGTCGCTTCAGGCTGCCACGAGTTAACGACCGTTCTGCAGTTGACGTGTGTACGTACTTAGCCTCAACCAGCCGCGAACGTCCTGGAATCCGTTTTGCTACCTCGATCCACAAAGTACCCATATACATATGTATACACACAAACACACACACACACGCGCGCGCGCGCCGATATACGCCGTGCATACATATATATTTATATTGCACAAGGTAATTTAAAGGGCATTCGACTTCGAGGCCCGTCCTCATAGTAATCATTCCTTCCCATGATTAACCCTATGTACATTCCAATGTCTTCCAAATCACCTTTGGATATATGTAAGCATATTAATGTAAAGGTAATTTCGGAGCCGACCCTATCCTATAATCAACGATTCGTGTAAGAAAATTTGAGGACCGTCCTCAACCGAGCCAGATATGATGATACATTACGTACACATAACGGGTTGAAAAAGACTTTTCCGTCTACATGTGTATCTGTGTGTACCTGTGTATGGAGAAAGGGTTTCGAGCGCAACGGCCCCAACGTGGGTTGCTAAGTCGAGAAGAGGGTGATGGATTCCCTGAACAGAGGAAACCCCTTGGTAACGATGGCTCAGGCATTGTGCCAAAGCCCGCATGTCGACATTTATGCGTTATTAATGCATCGGAAACATTTCACTTCGATTGGCCTTCCTCCGTCCTTCCCTTCCAGACACTTTTGCTCCGCGACAATAGATGCGAAACCACTACGGTAGACACTTTGTTGCGGACGTGGGGGGACGTTTCAAACACGAGAGAGGTCGGAAGATTAAAATTAAAGTGGTCGATGCGGTAGATTTTTATTTCTCCTGGTCATTCTCTCTCTTATTTGCTTCCTGGTCTGGCTTTTTCTTCTTTGTTTTTTTAGTTTCCCCTCGAAATCAGAACGATGCAAATTTTGTTGTAGTAAGAAATTGCTCTTTTTTGTATCTGCATTCCACCCAGCTCCGTCGCATCCGGTTATTTTCTTAGCCGTTCGATTTCTCTTCTATTTTCTTTCGGAGGATTTTTTTCAATAATGTTTCCTCTTCGTCTCTGCCGTCTTTCCGTATCTCCCTTTCTCGCTCAGTTTTATCCTCTTATACATTATACAGTCGGCCCTCGGAATCTCTCGCGAGTACATCCGTAGCATACCAATATAAGATCCTGGCTGTGCTCCAAAGTGTTTTCAGTGTTGCCCACTAACATAAATTTATCCTGACTATTTGTTTTTGTATGTCAATTGACGAAGCTGATACGGAACACACAGAGACGAGAGTTGATAGATTTTCGATGTAAAACAATATTAAACATTCGGCTTGTACATGCTTAGCGGGAGATACTTGAAGAGTCGGAACAACGAGAATCCATGCGCGCGCCAATATACCCGAATATAATTAATATTGAATATCAATTGAACTGTTAATTGCCATATCTTTCATTTCTCTTCTTCTTCTTCGATGTAATTCTAAGACTTTGAGTAACTGTGCGGATTTGAAATTTGGTCGCTTTTTTTCTTTGGTATTTTCAACACGGTTGTCCTTGAAATTATCCGATCATAGATTTCAGTGGGAAATTTTGATTTTCAATTACACTTCCGGTGTAAATAGTTCCCAATCATTCACCCTTGCTTTATACATTTTTAATACTGACTATGTTTTTAATCGTTACCATAAATTCTGTCAAACGTCATATTTTTTTTCTACTGCGGCGCTGTCGTTGGCGAGTCAATTGTTCGATGCTCGAAATGGTGACAGCATTCTGGAGTCTGCTGCCGATGTGGGTAAGTCGAGCGATAGCTGATTACCGATCGATATTATAATTTTATCAATATGCTTCGAGTGTCAAAAGAATATCGACAATCCATGCCTTTTTATTTGAAAAATTGAAAATTATCGCGGTGCCTCAGATATTGCCATCGGATGTTCCCCTTAAAACCCGAGTCAAAATTTTTAGCCTTCTCTGAACCCTCGCAGGACCCATTTCTTTTGTAATACATAAGCCGCCAGCCTCCGTTGAACGTACCAAACCCCATTTGTCGAGTTCAGTGCCACGAAAAGACCTCCTCTTGGTCCAGTGTAGCCTCTGTTAGACCTCCCAAACCTACTTTCGACCCTCAGTATCAGTGAAACGTGCAGAACACAGGCCTCCTCAACCTGCTTTCGATCTCAAACCGTTGTCTCGACCCCACCTAACCTGCTTTCGGCCCAAATTCGATGTCTCCTCCATCATCACTCATTGTGGCCTGATCAGTAACCCGTTCGATGACGAAAGTAATACATTTTCCCTGCCTATCGACCGAAGAACGGTACAGGTAAATATGCATTATCCAATGATGAATAAATACTACACAATTAATAAAAATACATCGTTACCTTATCGAATTATTAGTGGAATATTAATATGCGAAAACAATCAAATTTGCTCAACATCGATTTATTGTTATTTTATAGGCGATTCATAACAGAATGCTCGTATATACAGTCGTACCCCAATTCTATCGGATTAATAGGCGTTAATCCTTGATATTTCTTCTTAAGCCCTCTAGTGCTTGAGTTACATAGCATTATCTATTTAGAATTGGTCTTTTTAGCAAAAAAAATGAAATAACTTTGCGCAAAAAATTGTATGAAACTTTTTGAAAAACGGAAATCGAGCTCTTGCTACCCCGTTCAAGTTTATCATGGACAAACGTGACCATTTTTTTGCGTAAGTCCAATTCTCGATGGTCGAAAAAAAGCCGAAAACCAGTCACGTAAAAAAGTGCGTTCCGGGTTGAAAAAAAATCATGAAAAAATCTTTCAAAAAGGCAAAATAAAACTCAATTTGTTCCCTTCAAAACGTCTTTCGGTCGATTCGGTTATCTTTTTTTTACGAAGCTATGTGACTTTCAGTGCAGCAAGAAATATCGACTGGTGTATCTAAACTTTTAAGCGGCGGTGTATATTATATAATACTATATATATATTTATTATACTTGAAATATGTGGTTGCGTTAATATATTAGTGTAGTTAACTTAATATAGTTAACTACACTATTGGTAGTTAATATACACTACCAGTCAGAAGTATTCGGACACTTCAGATAATTGCAAAACTTTCAATCACTTGGGATAATTACAAAATTATGGTAGAATAATTATTATTTTACGAAGATTCTATGAAGCTCTGTATAATTAATTAATTATATAGACCTTTATAGTATCTTCGTAAAATAATAAATGAAATAAATTATATTACTTTAACATTATTTGGCAATTACCCAGCGCTAAAAAGTTTTGCGATTGTGTGGAGTGTCCGAAAACTTTTGGCTGGCAGTGTAGATCTAAATAACATATAATGTTGATATCTATATAAAACGTTAGGGTGTTAATTATAGTATATTTTATGTTCTCAAAGATTGAAATTGTCGGTTTGGAATTCAACCTCATTCGATTATTTGTTAATTGTTTTCCTTTTGTTTTTGTTCTTGTTGTTTTTTTTGGTTCATTCAATAATGAGTCGATAAATGGCGATGGCCGATTACCATAGATTTCAAATAAATAGTTTGATTTTTCTTTGTTTTCATTTTTAGCACGTCGGAAATTAAAAAAATATTTCTACGTGTATGTGTGAACCATATTTTTATTTCTTTTCGCTAAATATTATTGACATTAACTAACCGCGTCTATTTGATTCTTTTTTATTTGGATTAACTAGATTTTTCATAGAACCGAATTTTTCCTATTACATTTCATTATTAGAATTATTTATTTCAAATATGTTTATTTATTCAAATCAATCTATTTAATATCGTCCAATAATTCAATATTTTATTTGATCTTAATAAATCTGTGATTCGGTTTTATCTGTTGGAAAAACAATTTAGTTAAATTTACTGAATGGATCTAGTTAATTTTTGTTAATTTAAATTAAATAGAATTTTCGTAAAGTCAACTATTTTTCTATTTGATTGAACTAATGGTCTATCTTTATTGCAACACTCATATCAAAGGGGCGTGGGAGTAGAGAAGGTGGAGAAAGAGGAATTATATATACATGTTGGTTATGTTTGGAAAATTTATAGCATGTTATTCGATAAAACTCTCTAATTATCACAATGATATTAACTAATTGATATAGTTTGTGTGATACAACAAATAGTTATAGGTATTCATTTGGTCTCTTATGCCATATCAGCGACCAATATGTTATAAGCACTCGGTAGCGTGTGCGTAGCCATGAGTAGGTATGTACTAGGTTTGATTCGCATATAGGAAAAATATCTTCTTCGAAAAAAAGTAATTTCTAAAGGCCAGGGAATGACGCATTACGATGAAAAATCGTTGTGGTAAAGCTCTCATTTAAGTGATTCATTTTATTTTCGATTTATGAAATATTTTATGCATATAGTACACTTAGCTTGACAGTGTGCATTGTAAGCAAATGAAGATTCATTTCAAGCTCATCTTTATTAACATATATAAATATCTTTGGAACAAATATGTGCAACAAGAAAAAAACCTTTTTTATTCAATAAGATCCTATATAAATTAATTTTTTTGTTTAGCAGTGTAGAGTAGGCCGAAAGGAGCGTTGCGGTAGGTTCTGCGCGAGCGCTTGAAGTAGGCCCACCTGATGTTCCGTAGGTTCAGTTGTGGTCCCCATTGGCCTCCTTTTAGTGAAAATGTCCAGTTTCTGCCAGGCCGGAGTTTCATCGGAGGCCCTAACGCATGGTATTTCCAAACACTGTACCCTCCTTTAGATACCCGATAATCCGCTATCACCGATTTCTGCTCGGGAAAGGAAGCCTTCATTTTTCGGGTCGAAAATTTTGACTCGGACATACATATATATAGTGTGCCTGCGGGGCTATTCTCTATTATTTGATATATGTGTGGATACATACGAGTTTATTAGGTAGACGTAGGTACGTATATTATGATTATTTATATGTGTGCACATTAGAGTGACCGCAATTCAGGTCGAACTTGAATTTTCGAATTCCCCACGTAAAAACACAATCAAGATATTTAAAAAAAATGTGTGCAAAGTTTGAAGGCGTTAAATTTTTTTTTAATGGTGCCTGTAAGGAGTTGAATTTTAAATGACAAAACACATGTATTTTGCTGAGATATAACATATGCATTTCTTAAACTCGTAATAGTGGTGAAAAAAAATCTAAAACTAGACACACATATTGTACACATATCGATGTTCAAAACATTATTTTTACAGATTTTTACAGCAATAATTTCTAATAAATACACGCTTTACGCTAAAAAAATCTTTCGAAATAAGTGGTCCCGTACGGAACCACTGTGCTGCAAAGGGTTAATGAAATACTATTCGAATATTATTGGTATTTTAATGCACTATTCTACCTAACTATATCATTTATGTATAATGAAAAGTTCGATAAATAAAAAGATTGAAGCGCTTTACGAAATTCGAGATAAAATTAAATACACGAATTTTAATGAATTCAATAAGTTAATTAGAAAGTATTATTATCAATATGAAAAATACGTGTGTTTAACTTTTTCATTTCAAATTAAAACATTGAATTGCATAAATTGTAATTGTACAAAAAGGTGAATTATACAGAGCTCATCCGTTAAATTTTGTTCGAAAAGCGGTTGCGTAAAAGTATATTTACTAAGAAAATCTATTTTTTTCGTGTTTCCGACAATGTAGTCACGACAGGTATAAGAGAGAAACAATTCGCGCCTTTCGTTTGACCTCTGTCTATTCTTTCAATCGTACCAGTTCTATATTCGGTAAAGCCTAGCTCGTCGCCAGGTGAACAACGATGGCTCCGTATCGCGTGCTACGGAGCAACATTTTCATAATTGGCGACGTTGATTCGCAAATTACTGGCAATAAGTTGCGGAGTAAAATACAAATTTTGAAAGTGCTTTTTTCCAACTTACGTCAGTTAAAGTATAGCCTTCGTCAAAGTGCTACGATAATTGCCAAAGAAGTTTGTGTTTTTTGGAAAAAAGCCGGTATACCTGTGCATCCGTGTTGTTGAGGAATCAGCTTCGATTCGGCCAGTGAGGTTTCCAAGGTGGTGATGGAAAAAAAAGGTTTTCTGTTAGGTTTCGATCCTCGGTTCAGATCCGCTTCAGAAATTGTATTTGTTCTATAAATTATGAGATACAGAGTATATAGATAGAGTTTACAGATTTTGTATAATTGTACTATGTGTTATGAATAAGTTGTAAATGGGTTTTACTGATTCGTGTAACTTATGTGTCAGTTTTTTTCCCTAATTTCAATCATGGTGATATTGTATGAGTAATTATTTGTAATATGTTGATTTATTCTTTTTGTTGAGTAACAAGGGTGGTGTGTGAGAATGTGATGTTATCTATTATAGATTTTTATTTTGGTTAAGAATTATGTCAAATGACGAACCTGAGTATTGTCGATATTTCCAGTTTTCTTTGGTTTGTGCTTGGAGGATGATTAGTATAGACAGTATTTATGTTGATGAAATACTGCCTCGTGAAGGTGAATCTTTATTTCAATCGATTGAAATTTTTTTTTGGAAATTTCGACAATACTCCGGTTCGTCATTTGACATAATTCTTAACCAAAATAAAAATCTATAATAGATAACATCATATTCTCACCCACCACCCTTGTTGCTCAACAAAAAGAATAAATCAACATATTACAAAATAATTACTCATAGAATATCACCGAGTTTGAAATTAGGGAAAAAAACTAACACATAGGTTACACAAATCAGTAAAACACATTTGCAACTTATTCATAACACATAGTACAATTATACAAAATCTGTAAGCTCTATCTATATACTTTGTATCTCATAATTTATAGAACAAATAAAATTTCTGAGAAGGTTCCGAACCAAGGATCGAAACGTAACAGAAAAACCCTTTTTTTCCATCACGACCTTGGAAATCTCACTGGCCAAATCGAAGCCGATTTCTCAACAACACGTATCATCAACACGGCCGCACACTACTCATACTAATGGGAAAAATACCTGTGCATCCATTACACAAGTGTATTGTAATGGTAGAAAATCTGTACAGCCATTATCGATCTGCACAAAAAAATGCTGGTCAAAAGCATAATGAAGCCAAAGAATCAGATTTCAAAGAGTAGATCGCGTTGCTTTTTAATATCGCTGCATCATCTGTAAAGCTCCAAAAAATCAATGAAAAAACTATGAAATTTTTGGAAAATCAAAGAAAACCAGAGAGATTTGGATTCATCGGTGATGTTGAATCTATTCACGACCGAAATATAACCGATGAAGAATACGATTTTGTTTTCGAAAAGCGTGAGAAAGCGAAGTACGAAAGAGAACACGGTACAATAGGTAAGAGAAATTATACTTCGTGTAAAAAGGGCTCCAAATATATTATTAAAATTATTACTAACTTGACTTGCATTACGCCAATTCTGTTTTAAAATTTTTAATTAACATGTCATTTATACATTGACCTAAAAAATTAAAATACTGTATTATGTTACTAGAAAAAAAATTCATGTTCACATAACGTGTAAAAAGTTTTTTGAAATTACAAAATATTTTTGAATGAACTGAAATGTTGTTTATCAGGATTCACTTTCCTACTCATTTGAAAAATCAATTAATCCAAAAAGATTCGAAATTTTCCTGACAACTATCTATTAATATTAATCTTAATATTAATAAATTAAAATTAATAAGATATTAATCTTTAAGTAGTCAAGACTTTTTTTCGTGATTTGTTTTTTCATTTTTGAAAAGTCTAGAATAGTTTATTTTTTTTAATTTAGTTTATTTTATTTTTATTTTAATTGTCTACTCATTTTTTCTCTGTTCGGAAATGTTTTTTCAAAAACTTATACAAATCTTAAATTTTATTAAATAATATTATTCAAATTTTTTTCTGATATGACATCGTTCAGTTGACAGTTAGTAGTCAAAGTACTGAGTTTTCTCAACAGCGGAGTAATTTTTCATCGAAATTTTTCGATGAAAAAAACGCAGATAATGTTGAAACCCCACCTCCGAAAAAAAATCGTGGTTCAATTAACATTATCACCGAAAAATTGGTTGCAACTTTGGACAGTTGCTTCGTTTCGGATAGAAATGCTACTCGAATTGTAAGTGCAGTAGCTGAGGCATTGGGCCACGATCTCGATAATTTGATCATCTCCAAAACCTCGATACATAAATATCGAGAAAACATTCTTAAAAAGTTGTCGGAGAAAATCAAAAACTTGTTTCCATCTTCTCCACTACGTGCACCCGTGCTTTATTGGGATGGAAAACTAATTCAAGTAATCTCTTCAAACGATAAAGTTGACCGTTTGACAATAATTTTATCAAATGAAGAGTCTGAAAAAATGTTATCGATCCGGCGTTGGCAAATGGTCATTGCTCTTCGCAAGCGACGGCTATAGCTGAGGTGATTTTAAAGTGATGTTTGTTTTGTATAAAAAATAATACATGTAATAACTGCTTATTATAACTATACTAAATACTTTATAAATATTGCAATAAATATAAAATATTATGTTTGTAAATATCATAATACATTAAATAGTATTTTACTTCGAGTATATGTTTATCTCAGTTTCTTTTTTGGTTTAATTATTTAAAACTTACCGTTTGAAAATATAGTAAATACAAAATATAAAATATCACGTTTGTCATAAAATTCGGTATGGGCAATTGTTCAATTTTATGATTGTGATTTTTTATACATTTTTTTAACAGATTGTTCAAGATTGGAGGCTTAGTGACGTAGTTAACGGAGTTGTTGTGAAACAACTAATGCCAATCTTGGTTCGAGGAAGGGAGCTGCAGTACTTTTAGAGCAAATTCTCAATCGAGATTTGCTTTATCTACCCTGCAGACATCATATTTTTGAATTAGTGCTACCAGGGGTTTTTGACGCACTAATGCCTACTTAAACTGGCCCGTCGATTCTTCTTTTCAAGCGTTTTCAAATTGCTTGGACGAAAATCGATCAAAATGAATATAAAGCCGGTATAGAGGATGAAAAGATTTTGAATATTTTTCAGAATCACCTCGAAGGTACATATTACTTCGTTGATCAAGTACTAAAATCACAGGTGCACTGCATGACGATTACCGCGAGTTATTGCTGTTATGCCTAATTTTCATTGGAAAAGTTCCTCGTGAAAAGATACGATTTTATAAGCCAGGTGCTTTTCACGTGCTCGTTAGATGGGAAGAGCAATTTATTGTTTGAATTTTTTTTTATTTCGTAAAGTATTCCGTTTGACGCCAAGCGAGGAAAAATCAATCGGCGAAATCTGTAAATTTATTGTTTTGATTTACGTGAAGGCAGCTCCATTTGCTAATGCTGCTCCTAATCATGATTTGAATTTTCTTAAAACGGTCCACGATTACCGAAAAATCAATTCCGCTGTAAGCGAAGTCGCTCTCAAAAAAATGTCGAACCATCTTTGGTATCTAACCGCTAAATCTGCTGCGATGGCATTCTTTGATGAAACCGTTCCTGCAGACATAAGAAAAAAAATGGCTACAAAAGTCACGAGCAAGCAGCTGGAATATGAAACACAAATCGAAGTGCCCAAACGCTATGAAGTTTCTGAATCGAACTTCGCTTCTCTGTTGGGTTAAAACATTGATTTTTTCGTAAGCCCCCAATCGTTGAAGTTTTTCCAAAGATTCCAAATCGATCATAGCTTTCTCGATAATGACGTATCGGAGTGGCACTTGGATAAAAATTATCAGTTTGGCTTGCTAATTGTCAAAAAGTTAAGCGTCGTTAATGATGTCGCAGAAAGAGGTATCAAGCTTACTACGGAGTACAATAATAGATTGACGTACAACGAGGAACAGAAACAATATATCGTTCAAATTGTCCGTGAATATCACAAAAAGTGTCCGGATATCAATAAAAATACTTTGCTTCGACCGCTCCACCAATAAAAATGTACCTTGTCATTTTTTTTCGATTTCTTTTCTCCTCGCAGATTTTTTTCGATTAAATTGCATTTTTAATCGATTGTTCATTCAATAATTATATTAGATATCATGCCTATTTATTTCAGTGCAATGAATTTATGCCTCGGATGCAATTCAAAGTTTAAATTTAATTCTAGGTCAATGTTTTACTTTTGATGGTGAATGTTTTACTTTGAGGAAAAAAAAACTTCTTCTGCTGTATTGTTGATTATAATCGTCTAGTTTAGTCTAGTATAGTCTAGTATAGTCTAGTCTAGTTTAATTTAGGCTCTAGTTGAGTTGAAAATTGCATCACAATGTCAATAATAATATTTCACGAAAAATGTTTAAAAATATGAAATTGAGGCTGTCTTCATAAAGCGTGAAATTGTGGAAATTATTACTGCAAAAATCTGTAAAAATTATGTTATGAACATCAATATGTGTGCCTAGTTTTAGATTTTTTTCACCACTATTACGAGTTTAAGAAATAAATATGTTATATCGCAGCAAAATACATGTGCTTTGTCATTTTAAATTCAACTCCTTTCAGGCACCATTAAAAAAATGTGAACGCCTTCAAACTTAACACACATTTTTTTTTAATATCTTGATTGTGTTTTTACGTGGGGAATTCGAAAATTCAAGTTCGACTTAAATTGGGGTCACCCTAGTGCACATACACAAAAACATACACATCGCCCTACCTATAAATGTTGCCATTTGTACATTCCCTTCGCTCCATATCTCGTCATTTTCATACATGTTGGAACATGGCGATTTTTTTT
>OY723388.1:7229843-7232343 GCA_963210295.1 Ophion ellenae
TCCTCGAACTTCGTCAATAACGTAAACGAGCTTCTGCCGTCGAAAACCTTGCAGGTCCTAACTGCTGCAAGAAAGGCACTCAAGCCAGCTGGTTTTAAGCACGTTTGGTGTAAGAACCAAATAGTCTTCGTCAAGAAAAACGACGATGGGATCAGGCACACCGTGAACGCCCTCGATGACGTCCCTAAACTGCTGTCCTTGTATCCAAATAAAGAGGAATAGCCAGCTGTGCGTGCACACTCGGCTCCAGCCACCGACTTTCGTTTTTGCTGTGTCAATGCCAATTCTCTGCGCTCCCATCTAGACCCCATCAAAGATTACCTTGATGAATCGCCTGTACTTCATGCCATTGCGGTTACTGAAACTTGGCTAGCTCCTTCGATTCCCGACTCTCTTGTCGCTTTATCGGGATATTATATAATCAGGAACGATCGCAATGTGCATGGAGGAGGGGTCGCCTTGTACGTCCATGAATCTCTCTCTGCCAAAGTCATCGCCAGGTCATCGTGCACTGACACCGGGACAATCGAGTTCATCATGTGTCAGCTTTGCAGTCTGGGCTCGCCCTCGATCTTCGTGGCTGTGGTGTATCGCCCTCCTCATGTCCCTTTTACTACACCGAATGACTTTGGCTTAGCGCTTGAAGCGGCGATGGAGAGCTGCACGCACAAGGTCATTATGGGCGACTTCAACGCAGATCAGCTTGGTGATAGCTTTGATGCTCGGTACATCAGAGGACTACTTGGCGACTTATCACTCAGGCTCGTCGATCATGGCGCTACACACTCCACTAGCACCTCCGCGACGTGGCTTGATCTATGCATCGTGGACGAGTCTGATGAGGTTGTTGCGTGGGGCAAGTCTGATACTCCACTCGGTGCAGGACATCATCTCATCCACGCAGCAATAAAGGTCCATCGGATTAAGCCGACCACCAGAATCATCTGCACACGTAAGCTGGGCAGATTGCTTGACCCCAACGTTAGGGGAGTCTTCGAGGCTGTCGACTGGGATGCACTTTCGACTCAGGAGACTACTGTGGATGCACTTCTCGACGACTTCTATGCGAGGTTCTTTGCCACCCTGGACGCGGTCGCTCCGGTCTCTCGGACCAGGGTCAGTCGGAGTTGCACGCTCCGTGGGTGACTCCCGAGCTTAAGGCCTCTATGGGGCTTGTTCGCTCTCGCTACCGTCGCTTCCGCCGAAATGGGTCCAGTTCTAACCTTGCCGCTTACCGCCTTGCTCGGGACTCCCTCCGTCCGCAGATAGCAGCAGCCAGAGTGAAATACTACAAATCTCGCCTTGCAGGATTAACACCAGAGGCCGTGTGGCGCGAGCTACGTATCCTTGGCCTGACCAAGGACCGCGTGGTAGCACGGCTCGCGGTCCCGCCTGAAGAACTGAATGCAGCCTTCGCCAGTGCCTCAACGACTAGACGTAACGCCCACAACAACGACCTTACTACTGCTGCTAAGCCGTTGCCGTTTCTGGATCGCCCTTTGCTTGAATTCAGTAGAGTCTCTCCGACTGAGGTCGAGAGAGCTTTGCTGGCCTCTCGCTCGAATGCTCAGGGTGCTGATGGGCTCACCCGACGGATGATCATCCCTATTCTCGACATAGTGCTTTGTCCCTTGGTAAAGCTGTTCAACAAGTCAATATCGGACCGCTGTTTCCCACTAGCCTGGAAGAGCGGTTATCCTACCGCTACCGAAGGTGCCTTCACCGGCCAATGTTGGGGACTATAGACCCATCTCACTATTGGCGACTCTCAGCAAGACCCTGGAGCACTTGGTCCATAAGATGATCTCCCAATACATCACGCGGTACAATATCCTCGATCCTTTCCTGTGCGGTTTCCGGGGTGGGTACAGCACGGAGACTGCCCTACTCAAGCTATTCAATGACGTCAGGATGGGCATGGACTCTAGGAGGGTGACGGTTCTCATCCTCTTCGATTTTTCTAAGGCTTTCGACACAGTCCCTCACGATCTACTGCTCTGTAAGCTGCGGAACGTCGGTTTCTCCAGCGGAGTGATCGACTGGCTTAACTCCTACCTCTCTGGCAGACTACAGGCCGTCAAAACCGAGGACGGGTCGGTGACTGATTGGCTGGGCACAAACACAGATGTTCCGCAAGGCTCAGTCCTCGGACCTCTTCTCTTCTCGCTCTTCGTCAACGACATCGGCTCTGTTATCCATTCTGCGAAACGCCTGCTGTATGCCGATGACCTGCAAATTTACTCCAGCTGCTCGCCGGTCGACCTTGCGGATTGCATCCGGCAGCTTAATGAGGACATAGCCAGAATAAGCGATTGGGCGTTGAGGAACCACGTAAAACTGAATTTCCTTAAAACTAAGGCCATTATCCCCGGCAACAATCGACTTATTAATCAGATCGACACCTCGGAGCTTCCACTCCTGGGTGATGGGCGGATCAACGTTCCCTACGTCACTTCAGCAAAGAACCTTGGTGTCATTGTCGACTCCAAGCTATCTTTCA